>JANCRA010000167.1:500290-652988 GCA_024362935.1 Setophaga petechia
ATCCTTTTGCCTGTGGTGGGAATGCAAAAGGATGTGAAATGCAAGGGGATGTGTGCTAGCAGAATATTTGGAATGTGGGAAGGCACATCTGGTAATTCTCTGTGTTCTTGCTGCAAAGAGTTCAAGGATTTATCCTGTTGCTAATGTTCTAATGGCTGAGGAAGCATTAAATGGGGAGAATGTAAAAAGCCCCAGACCTGCTGTTTTTAGGATGGATGACTGTTAGGCAAGAGCAAAGTCCAGCATATTGTGTTTTGTGATTTTAGGAGTAATAAAAGCAAAAGCTAATAAAAGGCTTGATAGGGATTATAAAACCAAGATATGATCAGAGATTAAGCACTAGGAGAAAGCAGAAAGATGTGCCTCAAGGCAGTTAATTTCTTGGAGACAAGCTCACCAATTAATGGGATAACAGTGATATAAAAAAGTGATAAAGAATAAACTTTGGGAAGAGGAGCAGATTGAGGCAGGAAAAATACAGAAAGGGATGTTTAAGATGCAAGATGCATGGAATTACAGGAGTGTCAGGAAGCACAGAAATAGTGATTATGATCAAAACTGGATCAAAATCAATGATAACCTTTCTATGACATCAAGGAGAAAGATGGATAATAATGAGAAAAGATCCACTAAATACCATTTATATTTTAAAGGGTCTGGTTTCAGGTTGAAATGGAAGAGACTCTCTGGTGCCTATTTTTGGCAGATCATTTGAGTGTTGTTTCTTTAAAGTTCATGTGGCTCAGAAGAAATGCAAGAATGGCATGAGAAGGTGAAAGCTTCTAGCAAGGTCTGCTGTCCTTGCTGACAAAGGAATTCCAGACAAAGGAGTTGTGCTTTCCATGCCTTTCCAGCCACCTCTGCTGTGGCCCTGTGCAGCTGGGGGTGGCACTGGCACCTGGGAGGCAAATTACACAGAATTAACAGCAAATTAGAGTTTAGGGGAGTGAAAAAAAAAAAAAAAAGATCAAACAGAAAATACATATAGATAGATGGTTGTTGGTGGTGGCTGGTTGATCAGTCTCCTCCCATCAGTGGGTTTAAATGTTGCATTTAACCAGAACAGATGATCCCTGCTGAGAAGCTGCCTATGGGACCTTTGCACTGAACAAGCAAACTGTGCAGATTTCTTACAGATTCACTTTAAGGACAGAAGGGGGCATCTGCCAGTGGAAAAACATACTTGGGGTATCCTGGAATGCCTGTGTTACTGCAGTGGCCTTGAGCCAGAACTTACAGGGGAGGGACCTTTGGGGAAAACAAATATAAAATCTTACTGTAAATTTTCTGGTAAAAATTCAGCAGTGTCTGGAAGGCTTACAGAAAATAACTCAGGTGTCTTAAATTAGGAGGAATGCAGAAATAAAAAAGAAAAGACCCAAGATCTGTTAAATGGTCACCTTTAGGGAAAGAAAAGCTGAGAGAAAAGAGTGCCAAATTTGCAGCAGCAGGAGGCTGATGCACAGTAACCTTACAAATTTGAAAAGGAAGTGGCAGTACTATGAACAAAATAACTTTGTGCTGAGTGAGTTCACAGCAACGAAGAGTTTCTGCCAGCCAGTAATGAACTACTTGATTAATGACATTGAATGGTATCATAAAACACTCCTGGAGACTTTGGAGAACACTCAGGGCTGAACTCAGGTGCTTCCTTCCTGCAAGTTTTCCAATTCAAATGATCAACACCAGCTGTCAATAAGTATAAAAACTGTACTTAGCAGAGCTTAAAGCAGTATATTCAATTCCTTGTGGTTAGATTGCAGAAAACAACTGTAAAAAAGGACAGGGAAAGTTCCTTTAAATGACATTTTGCTTTTTCTAAGCACTTAGCAGGAAACCTCCTCTGAAAACAGAAACTGGAGGAGCCCTCAGCTGTGATGAGGTTTCTGTCACAGATCTCCAAGCAGCCCTGTCTGATTTAGCAGCACTCCTTGCAGTCCTTTCATAGCTGGTTTTCATGAACCCAGGTTATGTGAATGTACATCAGGTTCAAATCCTTTGTGAACCCCAGGGCAGGAGGAGACCTTGTAAAAAGCAGGGGGAACTGCCCTGAGGGCACACCTTGCCATGACCTTTTTCTGTGGGAAAGGGAAGAGGATGGCTTTCACCCTGCTGTAAACATGCAACAACAAGTCTGCATTAAATTTTTGGTTTATTTCTCTTGGGCTTTATACTCATTAAGATACTGCTCTCATGTTATGGTCAGTCATGGGTGAATTTTTAAAAAGCAGCAGTGGAGCTACATTTCTGGAATCAACTGAATTTCATGGAGTGTAAGCATCTAATTCTTGCAGTCAGCTTTGTAAGTCTTGCCACGTGCAATTTGCTTGATTTAAAAGCATTTTGACACTCGAGTACTGTAGAAGTATTTCTGGAAATAATAATCTAAATTGTTTAATGCATTTGCCTTAATTCCATCTGTTACAGAAGTCCTCTGCAGAATTAGAGCTCGTGGAGCCTTGAACAGCTCCCTGGGGGGATACAAGGAGCTTTGTGGCCCCTGTTGGGTAATGACAGTTCTCCTCCATGCAGGTGTTTGATGCCACAGAGTAGCCTGATTTCCTGGTGGTAAGGATCCTCTCATCTGTAGCAATGGAACTGCTTGAAATAAGTTATTCATGTCAAAATGGAGTAGGTTAAATTGAAATACATATTTCCAAAAGTCTGTTATCAAGTGGAGCAGGACTAAAGAAACACCATGTAATTACAATGGTGTTAGTTCTGAGAATATTTGCTGGGTGTTATCCAGCTGTCATCTTGTTTGACTAAACATGTAGCTAAGAATTGGATTTGACATAAACTGTGCAGCCTTCAGTTGCTTTTGCAGGAGTGATGTTGCATTTGCATGGATGTGTCTCTCCCTTCACCAGGCCCAGCTTGCCTCCCCACTGGCTGCTGACTTGCTGATAGTGCTTAACCACACAATTAATGACTCATTAGTCTGTAGTAAGATAAAAAGCTCTTTTCTGCCTGCTGGAGCAGTACTCAAGTCCTACTTTTCATTCCCTAAATCTTGGATTTTGTGTAAGTATGTAACCTAAAAGGCTTTTGTGAAACATTGATATCAATGGAATTGATGGATGTAGCTTTACTTGCCTTTGGTTTGAGACCAGCTTTATCTGTGATTCATCATTTGTGGTTAAGGTTGTGGGACTATTTGTGTTTTTGGGACAATTTTTCCTGTTTACAGTCAAGGTACACTTGTTTGACACTTGTGCCAAAGTGTTTGTTGAAAATGTGTCAGGTATTTGTGTGTTTTTGGGGGTCCCAGAAATGCTGTTAGGGGAGTGTTTTCTGGAGATGTGCATGCATGCTGCTTCAAACCAGATGAAATTGTGCATAATTTGGGTATTTCTTCTCCAGTGCATGTGCTAATGAATGCTGTGGGGCCAGATGTAGAGTAAGGACAGCAGGTTAATGATGAGTAGAAACAAATAGTACCCTGCTTTCAGAGCAAGAGGCCTAAATAGTGCTGTAAAAAATGAATTTAAAAAAATCACTTTGTATTAAGGATACTGCCTGTATTTAGTTAAAATAATTCAATGGTGGTAAATCCCTGAACTTTACATTTTATTACTTCCTTGTTGTTTTCTTTTGGCTTAAAAACAATGATACCTCATTGATGCTGCTTCTGAATACATCCTTCAAAGTGCATGGCTGGTGGAGCCGTGTCCCTGAGCATTGCAGGGTGCCCAGGCTGTCCCTCTGGGGTGTTCAGTGCTGTCAACACCAGCACAAGCACCCACAAGCACTTGTGCACACACTGACACTCACAGCCCCCTGTTTTCTTCACTCCTTCAAAGCTGTGTCTTTTTAATGTGGGTGATCAGCTCAGCTCTCAAAGTGCAGCAGCAATTTTTATTCAATAAGAATGAGCTCATGAGTTCTGCTGTGGACTTGAGTTTAGTTTTTCTCAGGGCTGTTTGCATGAAATGGCCACTTTTTCTCAAGACAGCTGCTTTGCTTCACTTTGTTTTACAAACCCAGGCTCTGGAATTTTTCAGCACCACCTTATGGTTCCTAGAGAATTAGATGCTGGGAACTCTAGCAGCAAGTATAATTAAAAGTAAACCCCAGAGTCATCATCAGGTGTTTGAAACATGGTGAGAATGATGGTGCTGGTTTCCCCCAAAGCTGAAAATGCTCTGTGATACCTCCATGGAAATGTGTGTGTGTCCTGTTTGACTTTAGCTTGGTGCTGCAGCAGAGGAGGATGTGCCCAGGGCAGGAGATGAGCTCCAGAGCACAGGGGCTGTCAGAGCCAGAATCATAAAGCTGCCAGGAGAGCTGAGCTGTAATTTCCCAGAGCCAGGGCTGTCACTGAGCACTCTCTGTCTTCCCTGCAATGAGAGGCTGGTGTCAGCACTTCAGCATTATTAGAGCTGAAAGATGAAGGATGTAAATATGGTAAGAGTCCAGGATTCTGCTTGAAGCACAGCACTGAGCAAGGCAATCAATGGGTGGGATAATATTTATGGAAATGATGATACTCAGGATGACAGATGATGTGCTTAGTGTTTCAACGAGAGTTGTGTACACTTTATTCATTGTTTCTACTTCTTTCCTTTTTATTCTGTGCACTTACTGTGAGCCTCCCCAGATTATGGAAGTCATCTGCTGAAATTGAGTGTTATTTTCTATTATAAAATCAATTTAAACTACAAAAGAGAAATTAGATGTGCAGGTTCTTTTGACGAACCTGCCTTTCTGTATTGTGATTTGTTAAATATGATGGATTTTGTAGCTGCAGCGCTTTAGAATTTTGGCACTTCTGTTTGTTGTGGTTAATTTTTGGTCTTATAAATTAACAAGGCATGGAACAATGAAGTTGGAGTGTTGCTGGGTTGGGGTCCAGTCCCTGGTAAAAAATGCAGCTGGAGCATATTGGCAGCGAGGCTGCTTGTTATTCATTGTGAGGCGTCTGGCTATGGGAGTGTTAGATGTTTGACAGCATTGAATAGATTCCAGTCAGCCATACAAACTACCTCCACTGGAGTGGAAAGGACCATAAAATTGTTTTAGCAACAGCTAATTCTCCTGAGTCTTTTAAGGCTTTTTTCCCCTTATTTTTTCTTTAACCATTTGGTTGCCAGCAGGGGATTTGGCAATTTAAACAATAAATTTTCCCAGATTAATTTCATTTTTAAGATAGTTCAGAAAGCTTTTCATTGGTTTTGTATATAGCATAGTATAGATTTTGGGGGAAAAATTACCAAAAACCCCAAACACACACCAGCCATCTAAATTGTACCTTGAACATTGTTACATTTTGTTGACTATAAAAACTGAACTATAAAGTAACTTTTAGCACTGTATTTTCTATCAGTAACTTGCAACCCTTTTTTTATCAACGAGGCATTTGGGCTCTAATCTGTTCACTTATAGGTCTTCATTTCATTCCCTGCTCACCTTTTGGGGGCTGCAGTGCCAAACAATCTGAGTGCTTCAAGTTCTTTTACAAACAGCTCAGGGCATTGTCTGTTCAATCTCCAGCTGAAGTTGTGTGATAATTCTTCTGTCTTTACTTTGAATTCCTTTCTTTTTTTTTTTGATCCTAAGTAGGTTTTGGTGCAGCCTTAGAAAGGCCACATGTTTTTAAGGCTTCAAGTTTTTAAAAGGAATGCAGGTCTTCTCTAAATGCAGGTACAAGAAGTCCAATAACTACCATTAATAGTTCCATTTTTCCCTTATATAAGCTGTGCCCACTTCTCTGGTTTATGGTGACATAGGTGGACTGGAGGAAAACTCAGTGAAGGCTTTGTATAGATGGACTAGAAGACTGAAAACTAAGTGGAGCTGTGGACATTAGTGTGTGAAAGAACATAAAAATGTGTTTTTTCCTGTCAATATTTGATATTTCCAGTGCTGGCTGCCTCCCAGTGTGCCCCAGCTCAGTCATGAGCTGGAGCCATGGGGACAGCACCTCTGGGTTGTCCAAGGGCAGGTGCAGAGTGAGGAGGTGCTGAGCTGTCACAGCTTCCCTGCAGGCACTCACAGGATCCTGGGGATAATGTTCAGCTTTTCCTTTTGTCTGGAGCTCAAGGCTTCAGCCTGCTGGCAGTGGATGGGCCATGAGATTGCAGGGAGAAGCCAGTTGGCTCTGCTGGCACCTTCTGCCTCTTGTGAACACCTCTGTCTTGTACACTGGGAAAAATGGCACATTCACCCAGCTGAGCACAAACTTTCCTTTTCCTCTCCTGTTTCCCAGTAAATCATTCAGTTAGGTTAACACTAATTGGAAAAATTGAGGAAAAATGACCAATACCAGTATTTGATGTTACAGGAGAAATGCTGTAATGCTTCCTACTGTGCTAATGAACCTGGGCACAGCTTGGGAACAGGAGCCTGGTTGGTGGCTCATGGGGTGTGTGCCCTTCTGTGCCAGATGAGCTGAAAGGCTCTGGTGATTTTATTGTGTTTCTCTAGGCTTTATTAATTATAGTGAAGCTTTCCTTTTTTTTAATTTTAATTCTTCTATATCATCTATACAAAACCTTCACTGAGTTTTCCTGCAGTCCACCCATGTCTGTATAAACCAGAGAAGTGGGCACAGTTTATAAAGGGGGAAATGGAACTATAAATGGTAGGTACTGGACTTGCTGAGCAGCATTTATAGAAGACCTGCATTTCCTTTTAAAAACTTGAAGCCTAGAGAGAGATGTGGCCCTTCTAAGGCTGCACAAATGTTTTGTGTAGCACACAGATGTTTTCTGTAGCACACAGATGTTTTCTGTAGCACAGAGATGTTTTCTGTAGCACAGAGATGTTTTCTGCAGCCATTGGGCCAAGTGGAGCCAGTGTCTGCCCTGACCAGCTCAGGGGACTCTGCTCAGAGCAACATTTGCCATTTATATAGAAAGATACACACATTTTGTTGTCTGTGACATCAAGCATGTGTTGGTTTCTATGTCACTACCTGGAGATAGTATAAAATAGCTGATTTTTCAAGTCAGGACAGAGCCTGAGCATTCTGACAGCTGTGTTACACCTGAGTTACTGGCAGTCACTGACACAGCTTTTAAAGCTGATTTTTTTACAATGCTGGGAGCCTCTGTCTCCTTACCTGAAGTGTCTGTTGGTGCCTCTGATCTCTGTTTCTGTGCAAACCTGCTCTGCTCTGCTCTGCACTGTCTCCTGTAGCTGTTTTCAGGGAGATCAAACAGTTTTAATCCTCTGTAATGAAATTGTGTTGCTTTTATTCCAGACCCATAGTTCATGAGCTTGTGAGCCATGGCAACACATGAATCCTCATTTTCCCAGAGGTGGGCCTGCTTGTTGCAGAGCTCCCTAGAAGGCATTTACTACTGGAAATATTAATAAGGAATGGAGGATAGGGGAAAGAGAAATAAAATACAGTAATTGCTACATTTTCTGTTTCAAGCATTCAGGTCTGTGCTCTGTTTTCTGGAGCTGGAGTGGATCAGGAGTGCAGTTTGAAAGGTGAGCACAGGGCCCTGGTGTGCTGGACTGGCAGGAGCAGCAGGAAATTGGATGTACAGGAGGAGGATTGAGGGGCAGGAAAAGGAGATTGGGGCATTTCTGCCCATCACTGTGCCCTTACAGAGGGATCCTTGTTTGCTCCCATGGCATCACAGTGGAAGTACTCAGAGATGTGCACAAATTTTCTTTCTTCCTTTCTTCCTTTCTTCCTTTCTTCCTTTCTTCCTTTCTTCCTTCCTTTTTCCTTTCCTTTCCTTTCCTTTCCTTTCCTTTCCTTTCCTTTCCTTTCCTTTCCTTTCCTTTCCTTTCCTTTCCTTTCCTTTCCTTTCCTTTCCTTTCCTTTCCTTTCCTTTCCTTTCCTTTCCTTTCCTTTCCTTTCCTTTCCTTTCCTTTCCTTCTTTTATATATTTTTATATATATTTAGTTTGAAAGGTCTATTAGCTCTTTTTAGAGAGATGTCCATGCTTTGTCCCCTGTTTTCTTTCTTTGTCAATACTTTCTGTTAAAAACTTCACTTAGTAAGACTGTTTTGACTCACTGCTGTACTTGGTGTATGGAGTTTTTTACCCTTGGTTCTCTTTCCTAACATGATCTCTATATTGTAATTACATTATTTCCCCTCTTTTTTTGTAGTGAGTGAGTGTGACACAGATGTAAATTTGGGGAGAAAGCTCAGACTCAAGGAACACATCTTTTAGGGAACAGAAGATGGCAGGAAGAAGTTAAACTAGGCAATTTCTCAGGACTTTTACATTATACCTTTTTTTGTGATAGGAATTTGTCATTTATGTTCTGAACTGCTAGACACTGGCAGAAGGGAAAAAAGAACACAGGAAAAACTGGAACAGTGATTTGAGGTAACAGAGGAAAGTTACACTATTCATAGTTAGAGTGAGACAGGCAGTGGTTTTGAGAGAATCTTGTTTGTGTGGAAAGAAAAAAGAGCTAACCCAGGAGAAAGAGATCTAGAAGAATATGGAGGCTAAGCAGTGGGAAAGGAATGTAAGAAATTGTGACAAAAGATATGGAAAAGAGCTGGAAAAACAATTATGGACACCCCTCACCCCCAGTATTTGAAGAATCTGGAATGCTGGTGACCTATCAACACCAATATTGTCTGTCTTCCCCTCAGACTGTCCTGCTAGGCTAATCCTACCATTTCAAGCTGCTTTTAGCCATATTTTGCCTGTGCTGGAGGGAGCTTGGCTGTACTAATCTGTGTGTGAGTTCTGCAGAGCACCCAGCCTGACCTGCTCAGGTGTTTCCTTCCCTGCTGCTGATACCTGGGGAGGGACAGGAGTGTGTGAGTGCCACACAGCCCCTTTCACACCCACACAGCAGCACATCTCCAGGGCTTTTGTTCAGTTTCTCTTGCTCCTCTCCCTTGAATTGGTCCTGTTTTACAAAAAAAAAGGCACTTCGTGTTTTGTTGGGGTTTTTGTGAGGTATGTGATGCATTACTCTGCAAGCTTTCATCATTAAGTATATTTAATCTGTGTTTCTTCTTGTCTGAGCTTGCCCAGGATATGCCCTCAGCTGTGGGGCTTCATCCCTGATGGATTGATGAAGTCAGCTTCTTGCAGGATTTGAGCTGCTGCTCCATTGGTAGACTCTGAATTTTGATATGAGCTTAATTCTTCATGATGATTAGTTGAAGTGACATTTATCATGATCTGACAGTAAAAATTGTTCATTATATTTAACTGTGAAAATGTGTAACCAGTCCATGGTTCTATTTTGAGACTACATGCAGTGACCCAGGATTTCCAATTCATAAGACATGATATACTTTTAAAAGTCTTTTCATGTTCCTCCCTGTGCATCTGAACCCATGAAAATGTTTCATCACTTCTTTACAGTATTCTGTAGTATAAATACCATTTTTTGACATCAGACTCCAAAGAAGTTGTTTTTGTCCCATCATTACTTTGTGCACTAATGGGTGAGACTTAAAATATTATCTTGTCATTGCAAGGTCTGAGTGGTTCCAGTTTTCCTTGTGCACAGTGTTTGTAAAATGCTTTATGAAAGGTTAGGGGCAGAACAAGTCTGTGCCTCACTGGTTTTTGGCCAAAGACCTCATGATCACTTTTGCTTTGGAGCATCTAAATTTTCGTAAGCTGAGCCATAAGACCTTAAATTCTTTTCCATTTCTGCTCTATTTTTTTTTCACACATTTCTTAAATTTTTGAGGAGAATTTCTCCAAGGGAGTGCACTTACTCAAACAGCAGAAGGGGAAGCAAAGATTTTAATATCTGCTTGGACTTCATAGCCTTCAAAGCTGTGTTATAGCCTTGCAGGGTTTGTGGGACTGAGCTCAGTCCTGGTCTGTTCCCCACCTGAGCCTGTTCAGCCATTGCTGCCACCTGGGGAAGGTGTTACAGACATGAATTTTCCACAAAGCTCCTGAACCCAAACTATCTCTTGCTTTGGTTTTGGAAGCTGATTATCTTTGGGTATAAAAGTTTAGGGTTACTTTAGGGTCATTTCTCACCAACACATTGGTCATGATTAGGAACATAATCTCTCTTTTTGAGTGATTTGAGTGGTTTTGCTCAAGTGTTTTCTCCTGAAATCTTTTTCCAAGTACTCCCTTGTTTCCCTTTCTCTTTCATCTTAGAGTTTTAGATTTTTAAAATACACAGAGAAAAATTAGGTACTGAAAACATAAACAATCCAATGCTGTGTTACTTGAACTTGGCATTATTTAATTTACTTGTTCATCTGCATACTGTCTGTTCTTTCACAGATTGCATGGGGGAGCCCCACTTTCACTTATCCCTGTGCTGCTTTGCTTGTCCCTTGCAGAGTCAGGGACTAATAAACTCAGCATACTTCACAGAGCTGCCTTTTCAGCAGAAAGTGTCTTCAACATGTATGGCAATCAGGCCACTGTACTTGAGGTTAACCCCAGCCCTCTCTCAGCTCAATCCTGAAAAATAAACAAAACTCTGGGAAAAGAGGTTTCCTTGGCAGAAGGATTGAGCTAACATTATGGATATAAAAACACAGTTCTGCAAGAAACTGAGCAGTCTGGCCCCAGTCCCATAAAGCACTTAAGCCCAGGCTTCGTTTTCAAGTGAGCAGGAGATGGAGTGGCAGCAGGACAGGCTGAGCTGCCAGTCCCTGACCCTGCATGTGCAGCAGGCCTGGGGCTCCTCACTCAGCCAGGGCTGCTCCTGCTCCTCCATGCCCAGCTGGGATGGCAGCTCCCAGGGGAAATAGGTGGGATGGCAGCTGCAGGTGAGATGGCAGCTCCAGGTGGGATAGGTGGGATATCAGCTCTCAGGGGCAATGGCAGCTCCAGGTGGAATATCAGCTCCCAGGTGAGGTGGCACCTCCCAGGTGGGATATCAGCTCCAGGTGAGATGGCAGCTCCAGGTGGGATATCAGCTCTCAGAGGGGATGGCAGCTCCCAGGCAGGATATCAGCTCCAGGTGGGATGGTAGTTCCATGTGGGATGGCGTTTCTCAGGTAAGATGACAGCTCCATGTAGGATGGCAGCTGCAGGTGCCAGCACTGGGGTTCCTGGGCATGGGCTCCTGGGCACTCTCAGGTGGTGCTACCAGAGCCTGGTGCTTGCACGGGCTGGGCAGAGCTGCAGAGCTCCCTGATCTCCCTCAGGGGATAGGAAGGAAAAGAGGTGGAAAGGGAGTTCCCAGCCTGCAGTGAGTCCCTGTGAGGGCTGTGTGCCCAGCCTGTCCCTGTGAGGGCTCTGTGCCCAGCCTGTCCCTGTCAGGGCTCTGTGAGGGTTTTATGCCCGGCCTGTCCCTGTGAGGGCTGTGTGCCCAGCCTGTCCCTGTCAGGGCTGTGTGCCCAGCCTGTCCCTGTCAGGGCTCTGTGCCCAGCCTGTTCCTGTCAGGGCTCTGTGTCCAGCCTGTCCCTCTGAGTGCCCGGTGAGGGTTTTGTGCCCAGCCTGACCCTGTGAGGGCTCTGTGAGAGTTTTGTGCCCAGCCTGTCCCTGTGAATGCCCTGTGAGGGCTCTGTGCCCATCTTGTCCCTGTGAGGGCCCTGTGAGGGCTCTGTGCCCAGCCTGTCCCTGTCAGGGCCCTGTGAGGGCTCTGTGCCCAGCCTGTCCCTGTGAGTGCCCTGGGAGAGTTTTGTCCCCAGCCTGTCCCTGTGAGGGCTCTGTGCCCATCTTGTCCCCTGTTCCTGGCACAGGAGCTGTGCTGCCCAGAGGAGCAGACGTGGACTCAAAGGGGCTCCTCTGCAAGGGGAAGGGAGCATCCCGGGGCTGCTCTGTCACTCAGCTGTCAGCCATCCTGGCATTTTCATCATCAGTTAGCCTCTGGAGATGCTCTCTGGCTTGGCTAACAAAGAATTTTTCCTTCTTGACCAGATTGCCCAGTGCTGCTCCTACAGTTCATGATTTTACCAAGATGAATTTTTGATACTTTGGAAATGTAATACACAGCGTTGAATGAAAAGAGAAACCATAAACACAATTTTATCATGTGCTTTTTCTTTGGTTTAAGATTGTGATAAAGCTGCATTTTTGATACATCCCCAGTGTCTGCTTAATAAGGTTTTCTAATTTTATATGCTGGTTTTGTGTGCTTTTCCTTCAGAGACCGTGGGTTGGTTTTTTGGATTGCAGGGTACTTGTGCATGTTTTATGGTTTTATAGGCATTTATGATGTTTAGTGAGCAAGCACTAATATTTTTGTGTGTGTGGTGTAAGTTACAGGTACTTATTCCTTAAGAATATTGCTTTTCTGTAAAGTGAAGTGAGTACTGTAGTCATCAATCTTTCTTTGCTCTCCTTAGTGTGTTTCTGTGTATTACCAGTGCTGACTTACTGGGATCTTTCTTCTTCTGAAACATTTGCTGCCAGAATCTTGCTGTTCTGATGGCATTGATAACTAATGGAAATCAGTCTTCTGGTCTTTATTTTTGGACCCTGGTATCAGTTGGTGTTACACTACAAGATGTCATTGCCTTTATTTCTCCACTGATGAGCATTCACAAAGTGGAGGTGACAAAGTTAAGGCCACACATTCCTGTGTTCTGCAAAAAGTCCTGATTGGCTTTCCACAAAACCACCAAACTTCCTTATTTTGAACCAGCTTGGAAGTGAATTCCCTAAAAGGCACCAAAGCTTCAAAAGTGTATTTTTTAATTTTTTTTTTTTTTTTGAGGTGGCTGCTGATGGCAGAAAGTTGCAGAGAAAATGAGTGGAACAAAAGGTTAGTTCTGATTGAATGGACACAGCTGGCATTGCAAGCAGCCTCACCTCCCAGCCAGCATAGCAATGAGCAGGCAGCTCGGTGAGAAAGCTCAAACTGCACGAGATTATCCTCTCACAAATAAATTCTTTGCACAGGCCCCTGTTGAAAAGGGTAAGATTATACCTCTGAGGAGAAGTACCTCTCTGAAGAAGTGCTTGTGCCACTTACAGCTTTTGGAAACTCTCAAATCTTTTTGAGTAAAAGTAACAAACTTTTCTTCCTTTAATAGGATGCACATTTTCTGTCAAGAACAGGCCTATTAATTGTGAATTACTTAGGGACCTGATACTCTTTGGAGGAAAAAAATACTGAGATTTACATAGCAAAATATTCCCTTTTTATTGCTGTCTTTTTTTCATGCCTGAAAGTTTCTTCAGCTTCCAAGCCACAGCACATTTTTATATTTCAGCTCATTTGTTGTATGAGGGTGCACTTTGCATTCTTTTGACACCAAGCATTGAATTGCAGTGCCACCCACACTCAAAATTATGGACTGGGAATATCCAAATGCAGGATGTCCCAGTAACTTGTTCACTGCTCCAGTGTAAATACAGAAGCTCTCTAAATGTACTGAACATAGGCAAGGTCATACTCGAAGAGTTTACTAGAAGTGGAGATGTAAAATATTTGGTTAAATGAAAGTATTTTGATCTGTTTCAAACACATCACCTAAAGAAAGCAGTGAGGGTTAAATGTGACAGTGATGATGATATGCCCAAAGTGTATGTATTGAATTTAAGTGCAAATTTGGAAATTGATGTAATGTTATTTACAACCATTAAACTTCAATAAGGTCCCAGTTCTGCTCCAGGTAATGAATCAAAAGTGAAGTATGGTGAACCCCAGTGGCAGGAGGCATGGTAAATGTGTTTTCTGGGACATTTTGGTGATGTGACATCAAACATACATATTTTTATGTGTAACTGATCAGTTTGATGTTTGTGACGTTTCTAAATTGACTTTTGCAAAACAGCTGTTATGTCCATTTACTTGAGGCAATTAGAAGAAGTTCTTCTGATGAGGCCCTGGCACAGGGTGCCCAGAGAAGCTCTGGATGTTCCATCCTTGGAAGTGTCCCAGGCCAGGCTGGGTGGGGCTTGGAGCAACCTGGGACAGTGCAGGGGTGGAACAAGATGAGCTTTAAGGTCTCTTCCAGCCCAAAGCATTCAGGATTTGTGACCCTTGCAGAGCTGGGCCTTGTGGCAGTCAGAGGCCAGCAGGTCCTTCAGGAGGTCAGGATGTCAGGGAAGGCTGAGGAGTGAAATTCATGCTAATGGGTGGAAAAGAGAAATATGAAATTCTGGAATTGTATCAGTCCCAACTCCTGTAGGTGCAGACACTTGGGATAAACAGGGCCTGGAGCAACCTGGGATAGTGCAGGGTGTCCCTGCCATGGCAAAGATGGAACAAGATGAGCTTTAAGGTCTCTTCAACCCAAAGCATTCATGGTTTATGAGGCCAGCAGGTCTTTCAGCAAGTCAGGGTGTCAGTAAAGGCTGAGCAGTGAAATTCATGCTAATGGGTGGAAAAGAGTAATCTGAAATTCTGGAATTCCAATTCCAACTCCTGCAGCCAGATCAGGTGCAGACACTTGGGATGAACAGGGTTTGGAGCAACCTGGGACAGTGCAAGGTGTCCCTGCCATGGCAGGGGTGGTACAAAAGATGATCTTTAAGGTTACTCTTCCAACCCAAAACATTCATATTTTGTGACCCTTGAGAGCTGGGCCTTGTGGCAGTCAGAGGCCAGCAGGTCCTTCAGCAGGTCAGGGTGTCAGGGAAGGCTGAGGAGTGGAGTTCATGCTAATGGGTGGAAAAGAGAAATCTGAAATTCTGGAGTTGTATCAGTCCCAACTCCTGTAGGTGCAGACACTTGGGATGAACAGGGCTTGGAGCAACCTGGGACAGTGCAGGGTGTCCCTGCCATGGCAAAGGTGGAACAAGATGAGCTTTAAGGTCTCTTCCAACCCAAAGCATTCATGGTTTGTGAGGCCAGCAGGTCCTTCAGCAAGTCAGGGTGTCAGGGAAGGCTGAGCAGTGAAATTCATGCTAATGGGGGGAAAAGAGAAATCTGAAATTCTGGAATTCCAATTCCATCTCCTGCAGCCAGATGAGGTGCAGACACTTGGGATTGAGGGGGTGGGCAGCTGTTGGAGCTGCAGGATTCACTCCTGAGGATTGCACACAAATAAAACTCCATTTCTTCTCTCGTCCTCTGTGTGCTGTGGCTGTCATGGAACAACTTTATGAGTAACTTGGTTACCCAAAGCCCTTGGGAATGACTCCTGCAGAAAGCAATGAAAGCTTATCTTTGTGCTGGGAGGCATTTTTAGGAGTGGAGCATGTGGACAGTACTGAGATCTGATTTTTTTCCCCAGAATACATGGAAGTCTTTTCCAACTGTCTCCATTTGATGGCATTTCAGATTTATGGATAGATCCTAAAAATTATCTTCTGGTCTTTAGGTATGGTTAATATTGCCTTATTTTGGCAGTGGTTATAGGCTGATTTTAGGCTGAAGAAAACATCTGGCTTTTCACTCTAAAGTGTTTTCTGAGACATGCACATGCTACAAGGAGATTAAAACAAAGTGAGAAAGGTTTTTATAGAAATGGCTTTTTTAGGATGTGCGTTATTTTTTAGGATATTCAGGTTTTAAAGGTAAATGAATATGGGACAGAAAACTTATTTTTGACTACTGTGAAATAAATTTCTCAAATTTTTTCTGTCATCCTGCCAAGTGCAAAGGAAACAATACATACACATGGTTTATAGTTTTATCAACAAAACCATGGCAAGTCTGAAATTTATTCAATTCACAGTGCTGCAGAACACACTGTGTTTTTTATGTCTCTTGAATTTCCATGGAACCTTGTAGATTTGGGAATGGAGGGGTCAGATTTCCAAATAGATGGTATTTCAAAGTTTATTTGATTAGGGCATTTCCACTGTGACATGGGTATCTTTTGTTGGGTAATTCAGTCACAAGTGGAAGTGAGTTCTATACATCTTGTTAATTTTGCCCTCTGGCTTGCTGTGCTGGAATAAGTCTTTTTCTTATGTTTATTAATAGAAGTGATTTCTTCTCCCATGTCTCTTTTCTCCTGTATTGTTCCTCTGTTTCTCAAGCTGAAAATCTGTTTTTTTTTAATAGAACAAATCTTTTTCATACAGGAAAATTCCACTTAGGAATCCATCTTGTTTTGCTCTTCAGATTAACTCTTAGAAAAATTAATCAGCTGTCTTTTTTCCATATGATTATTTGACTTTTGAGGGTTGCCATCAGAGCAGTAGGGAGAACTTCATGAACCTTAACAATGTCTGTATTTCTCTCAGGCCCTGTTACACACAGAATTGCAGCTACCAGAGTGAATAAATTTATTTGGTGGTGTAATCCTTCACCAGTGGAAATAGCAGTGGTTCTGAGTCGTCAGGCAAACATTTATAAAATTAGATTGGCTTAACTGGATGCCAGCAGTAGCTACTGTACTGTGCTTCATACTGGAGTTGAATATACAGAGTGCCAGTGAAGTCTGAAAATCTAAAAGAAAATAGCCAAAAGCAGCACGTGTTCAGATGAGGAATTTGGTCATGCATGTTTTCCAGCAGCTGTTTTTATTTTAGCTTTAATTTAAAATACATTCAGCTTAATTCCATGTTCAGAATCATCAAAGCCTACCAAAAATCCTCAGATTTTGTTTCACAGAGATCATTATCAAGTTCTGAGCAATTGTATGTTTATTGCTTTCATATTTTGCATTTCTGGGGTTTCGTGTACTACCCAAGGGCATGGTCTAGCTCAAAGAATAACAGGAATCAGCATGCTTTTCATTTACCCTTTTTCATTATTACAGGCATTCTATATTAAGGGCTGTTTTAGTAACAAGCCAGTTTTACTTTTTAACCTCCCATGTGTTCTATTAGGTTGCTGAGATTTTAATTTTTTATTTTTAATGGTTATGAAAAGAAAATGAGTTCAGTCTTCATTCCCATTCATGCTATTGCAGACAGACAATTTTATATAAAGGTAGCAAAAAATGTCTGCTACAAGCACTGCCCAAATTACATTTCTTATATTAAGTAATCTCAACCCAAGACATCTGAGATTTGGGCTCCAGGAGACACTGAAACATCTGGAATTCAGGAGAGTTTTCTCTCCCTCATAGTTCAGTTTTCTCTCTCTGTCTCATTCTGGTGACAGGTTTTGTCATGTCTGGTTTTGTCAATCAGAAGAAAGTGGGACTAACAACTTTTTACAGTTTTTGCTCAGGGAAACAAATATCAGCCTGCTGTTTGCTGGTGTTTGTTAAACTGTGGCTGAAGGGTTTGAATCAGCTGCTTGCTGTAGACAAGTCATTATTCCATTTGTCCTGGATGTATATTGAACAGTGAAAGTGGTTGTGTTTACAGGACTCTCAAGATGCTTTCAGCAGATTTTAATAACCAGTTCCAATTAGCACAAAACCAGGCCAAACTGGCCCCCAAGTGTACAAGATTGTACAAGTAAGTGTTTTGTCTGATCTAATCACGTTGTCTTGCAAAAGTCTAAAATTGAAAATAAAATTGTAACTATGGTGGATTATAGCATTCTTTTATTTAATATAATATAAGTACATAAAATAATAAATTAGCCTTCTAAGAACATGGAATCAGATTCTCAATTCTTCATTTGTCCTTGGGACCCTGAAAATACCACAACCAGTGGCTTCATTTAGCTTCAGTGTGAGCCAGTAGTGCTCAACAGGCTAGAGAAAAAGGGAAATTAAACTCTTTTCTGCTGCACTGAAGGAAGCAATGAAACAGAGGTTATTAATGAAAAATCCAGTGCATGTTTTGAAAAGCAGATGAGCACAGACCACATAGCTGAAACCAACTGCTTGCAGTTCCTGTTTTGGGCGAGGGAAGCAGTGAATGAAACAAGTTTGCATATCCAGGGCAGTGTAATTCCAGCCCTAACAATGAGCTGGGCTGCAGTGGTGCTG
This sequence comes from Setophaga petechia, assembly GCA_024362935.1. Classification (NCBI taxonomy): domain Eukaryota; kingdom Metazoa; phylum Chordata; class Aves; order Passeriformes; family Parulidae; genus Setophaga; species Setophaga petechia. Next base: position 517,941 of record JANCRA010000167.1, read on the forward strand.
CCAAGGGCTGTTGCTATGCTGGGCTGCTGGGTGGTCTGGGCCATGAGCTGGGGGCATCATGCCTGGATTGTGTGCACATTCCATCTTCAGGGCAGCCTCAGACCCAGTGGGTGTTTGTGAGACCAGCTCTGGAGATTTGTGGCCCAAATCCACAAATTAGAGACGGGCAAGTATCTAAACATGCAGGCAGCTTGCCAAAGCTGTGCCGCTCAGAATGTGATTTAATTGTCAAAGAAAGGAAATTGGTTGTCAGGAGTTGGTCCATTCCAGGCCTGCCTATGTGGTTTCTTCTCAGATTTTTTGTTAATCTCACTGCTTTAGCATCCTTGTCTGAGAAATGGGGATAAAAATACAAAGTTACTGCTTGCCTTGAGGCGAGGGCTGTAAGGTGGGCAGGGTGCAGTGTTGATAAATGCCATTAAAGACTGGAAGTGAACTGAGTATTCCCAGAAGTGTAGGGGTCCCATGGAGCATGTCTGTGCTGAGAATGCTGCACTGTGGTGTTTGCTGGGCTGACAAGTCTTGGCAGGGAACTTTCACTGTGCTTTTAGATGTCAGGAGCCAGGACATCCCTCTGGCTGTCCTGAGCAGCCCAGACCCCTGCCAGGGGCCTCAGAGACCCTGGCACAGAGCCCAAAATGCCCCTGTGGGTTTGATTATGACCCGTGGAGCGAGGTACCAACCTTAGATGAAGATCAGCAAGCCATGAGAAATTAAGTAGAATAATAGTGAAGTTATCACGGGGTGGAAAAGTAGATTTTGGGGTTTTTGGTATGGGGGTTCAGGAGGCAAGATGGAGGGAACTGGGTGTGTCCAGCCTTTCTCCTTCTTCTTCCTGGCCTTTATCTTCTCCTGTGATGTTGGCACTTTGGGATTGGTTTAGAGTAGAAGCTCACTGTCTAACATATGTGATGGGTATTGGGAAGTAATTGTAAACACTGTACACATTGTAGTTTTTAGTATAAAGACATAACACTGCCCCGGGGGCAGGCAGAGTGCCTGGAGCTGTCCTGCTGGATGGACCTGGGCAGGGCAGGAGAAAGAATTTTATAGATAAGATACAATAAACAACCTTGAGACTGAGAAATGAAGAGCCCTGACTCCTTCTTCAAGTGCTGGGCTGGGAAAAGAGACTTGCAAACTTTTCTCGGGGTCACTGTGACAAGCTAAAGATCCCGACATACAGACAGTGTTTTGTTAATTCTTTTTTTATTATTGTTCATGAGCTTCCTGAATTTAACTAAGTTATTTTCCTCTCTGCAGCTCAGATTGCTTTTTCTTCTCTTTGGAAGTGCTTAGAACTGGTGTTGAACTACAGCAATTTGACTGCACCAGATTCCCATTGGTCTGGGGAGTTCTCTTGCCTGCAGTTTTTATCTGCTATTTTATCCTGATGCTCAAACACTCAGTGTGCTGTAAGGAAGAGCAGCCCTGTGTGCCTTCCAGAGGCAGGAAACAAAAGCACTGAATTCTAATCTTCCACTGTTGATTTCAACAGGGGTGAGGTGAATCTTTAGTAAATTACTTAAACATGGGAGAAAATGTAGAGGTTTGTGGATATTTCTCTACCTTTTGTTGTCCTCTGCTTTGAGTGCTTGCTTGGCTTGGGTCCCTTCCTGAGATTCCTTGTGCTGCAATTAAGGATCCACACATCCAGCAGGAACATCCAGATTTTAAATTCCCTGCTCCTAAATGTCATTTGGAATGCCATCGAGTCCAACCCCCGTGCTCAAACAGGGTCAGGCAGTGCTCAGGACTGGGCACAGTGTTCTGGGGGGCACTGCCAGTGCTGGAGAGAAGGGAAGATCATCACTTGGAAAATACTCTGGGCTACCTTTAGCCTTCACCTGTAGGGCTGGCTCAGTTAAGGTTTTCTGATCCCCAATCCAGTGACCTTTTGGGACATCTTTTCCATGCAAATTCAGGTTCTGTGCTGAGAATCCAGCTCTTCTGTCAGTTTTCTGTGTGCATGCAGTGGGCTGAATGTTCCACACATGTTCACCGTGCTGCTTTTGATGTGATCTGATGCCTGATGTGCAGCTTTACTGCATGGTTGATAAAACATGATTTATTCTTGACAATGTTGCTGGCATTAATTCTGCCTGTAGTCAGAGCTGGTTACTCTTTTCCAGTCAGTCACTGGTGAAAGGTTTTTATGAAATGAATGCAATTATTGATATTGGAGTGACTGTAACTCACTGTTGACTCCACTCAATGTCCCTTCTTGAATTTGTCTCTCTTTCAGAAAGACATAACATTGTAAAAGGAGACTTATTTTGGATTATGATGTGTTTTGAAAAGTAATAATGTGAATTTTTCACTACCTTCCCCCTTAAAACCATCTGGTCTGACTTCCTTCACGTTCTTTGAGATGGTATAGAAAGTCTGAGGAATCTCAAGTTAAAAGAAAGGCTGTTTTTTGTTTGGTCTTGATAAAGAACTTCAGAAATGGGCCACAGAGGTACATGAATGCATCTCACAAATTGCAGTGTGACATCAGTGAGGAAACCATTCCTAGACTTGTGAATAATGACAAAACTCCTTGGCTGTCTATAAAAATACATTAAATGCTTTCAAGTAAATCCTTCTGTTGATTTTAAGAAAGCATGAATCACAAATAAGGTTTAGAATTAAAAAGGCCTGACAACCATAAATGAGGAGTTGTGGTCTTGGATGCTGCTCTGAGCATCTTTACTCCTTATTTTCAGGCTGGTCTGTGCTCCAGCACAGATCTGGCACAGTGGGACCATTCCTGCACCTGAGCACAGCCAGGATGAATCCTGCAGAGCAGGCAGGCTCAGAGTTTTCTTGGGAGTACGTTTCCTTTATTTAACAGGTGGTTTATAAGTTCAAAACAAGATGCCCTCCCTAGTAAATTTGTTGTTGTCTTGCTGGAAAGATCTCTTTTCTGATTTTCAAAGGTACAGTCTGAAAGGTCTGATCTGAGCTTGGGACCTAAATTTGCAGATTTGGCATCTTCAGAGGTTTTAGCTGCAGAAATGCTCAGCCAGTGAGGTGATGTGACTGGTTTAATAGTCCAAACAGACCCACATTTTTAGTAATCACTCTAGTTGTCCTGGTTTAGGGCAAATTTGGGAGAAAACCTCCAAAGGGGCCCCTCCAGAAATCAAACCCACACAGCCTCTCCCCCAACCAGTTCAGGAAGGATTCCTCAGAGAGAAGTGGACAGAACCTGTTTATTGAACAGGCACAGCACCCCCAGCACACAGAATGAACAATACCAGGTGACACCACTCTGTCACTGCTCTGACAAAGGTGACAAATTCAGAAAGTCTCTCTGGGGTGGTCGCTCTGTCCTCAGTCCCTCCTGTGCTGGGGCAGCTGCTGCAGCCACAAGGTGCAAACTCTCGGTGTTCCCAGGTCCCAGGCCGGAGCAGGCTTGAGTGGGTCCAAAAAAGGGAAAGGAGAAACAGTCCAGGGAAAAATCAGACTGCTTAGCTGCTAACTAATGAGCAGAAGCAAAAAACAAGAGCAAAGCAGGAGCAAGAGCAAGAGCAAAGTGAAAAGCCAAGCAAAAAGCAAAAGCAGCACCATGTACTGCCCTGTGTGTGTGTCTCACCAGCCATGGGGGAGAGGCTGATAGCAAAACCAAAACAAAACATTCACTCTTCAGAGCCAGTCCTGAAGGCACAGAACAGAATATCCAGCATGAACAGAACACACAAATGGGGATACAAGCATCATGATGTCACCCTAGGACTTCAGTGAGTGCTCAGAGCATCCATCCTTCCCCACGTGTACCAGGGCAATCTGCCTGCCACACACATTGAGAAATCAGAAGCCTGGAGATGCAGGTGAGGCCCAGATGTCACAGATGTGTTTTATGGAAAATCCTTTCCTTAGGATTTTTTTCCTCCTGAGAGGCTGAGAGGCCTCAGGAGCAAAATGTGAACATTGATTATCTGCTGCTGTGGAATGCAACAGGTGCATCTGTGATTGGTCTCGTGTGGTTGTTTGTAATTAATGACCAATCAAAGTGAGCTGGCTTGGACCCTCAGACACAAGCTTTTGTTATCATTCTTCTTCTTGCTTGCTAGCCTTCTGATGAAATCCTTTCTTCTATTCTTTCAGTATAGTTTTAATATATCATTTACTTTTATTATAATATATATCACAAAATAATAAATCAGCCTTCTGAAACATGGAGTCAGATCCTCATCTCTTCCCTCATCCTGGGACCCCTGTGAACACCCCCACACCCAGGTGTGACAATTCAGGCCCCCGGGGGAGGCTGCAGGATTTCCCTTGTGCAGGGTCCCACTCCTCTTTGCTGCTGAACCTTCCTGAGGCCCTAAGGCAAAGGAGCACAGAAATGGCTGCTTTGGTACCCACTGTAGGCAAAACACCTCTCTGGTATTTTTGGGTCTCCAGGAGGAGGAAGGAAAAATTTGACTCCATGTTTTTAGAAGGTTCATTTATTATTATATCTATCATGCTATATTAAAACTACACTAAAAAATAGAGAAAAAATACTTAGAGAAAGCTTAACAAGATACTAATGAAAAGCTCATAACCTTCCAGAACCTCAGCACAGCTGGCTGTGATTAGTCATTAAGTTAAAACAATTCACATGTTAAATAAATAATCTCCAACTACATTCCAAAGCAGCAAAACACCAAAGAAGCAAATAAAATAATATTATTTTAATTTTTTTCTGAGGTTTCTCAGCTTTCCAGGAGAAGAAATTCTGGCAAAAGGATTTTTCAGAAAATATGACAGTAGCACACCTCTACTGCTTGAGGAGTGATTTCCTTGGGAGACAGGAGAGAAGTCTGAGAATTTGCTTATAAATTTGATGTACTTGTCTCAATGTGAAAAATGTCTTCTAAGTATTTTTATAAAAGGGTGGCTGCTGCTGCCCTGATAATTGTGCTGCCTAATTGCTACAGGTCTTGGATAGTTACTGAATTCTGCAGAGTCATCTAAAGTCACTTATTTGTGTTCAGGAAAAAAGGTGTGGGAGAATGTGTTTATTTTGACAGCCACTATCAGCAAATAGGGGTGTAAATTGTAATTGAAATCATATATCTCATGAAAAAAAAATTGAATGTGTTTATCAGTATTTTCTAAATAATATATTAATTAAATGCAAAGTGGAAGGGTATTCTTTCTCTGTAGGTGTTGACATTTTTTTTGACATGTTGATTTAATGATTGCATAAACTTTCAGTATTATTTTGCCTAATAGGACAATGTGAAAGTATATCATGACCTTCTGACTTCCTACATATTTTTGTTAGGCAGCTTCCATAATGTTGTTTGGAGAAAGCTGAGGCATTTTGCCTGTCCAATGAAATGCTTAGAGTAATGATGAACAGAAAATAATAATCCTAGAAGGATTTCAAATTTCTGCTGGAAATTGATAGTTTTTTTCTGCTCTTGATTGCTATTTTGGCAAATGTTTTCAGGGTTGATTTATAATGCTCTTATAAATACATGGGAGAGCCATAACTTCATGTATCTTAAATGCTGGTTTACATTTGCACCATCAGCCATTCCTAAGAGGAATGCTCTTATCCCTCTTTCATGCATATGTATATATGTAATAACCAGTATTTGTTATATGTATTATAACATATTCAGTTATCCCCTGAACATACTCACATGTCAGTTTTAAAATAGCAGAAGCAGTTTATCACAAGGGATTTGGAATAAACTCTTTCACTTAGAGAATGTTTCCCCCATTTATGTTCCTGGAACTTGGTTCTTAGGATGTCTCTACCTGCAGAGAAAGGGGAGATTTTGATCAGGAGCTGTCAAACCTGTGAGCCTGACATCTCTTTTTGCTCTGTGCTGCTGTTTCTTGCCTTCTTTTGGATATCCTCTATAATGCCAGCCATTAATAAAAACTGCTAAAAAGCAGTTCTGCTTGCATTCTATAAAGCCTGGAGACAAAACACTTCCCTGAGAGCTGTCTGTTGTACCAAAAAACCTGCTAGGATGTTTGTTTTGTACGTCTGGGCTTGTGCCTGAATGCCTGGGTGGTGATGGCCACCTACAAAAGTGTGTTAAGCTGAAAATGAAGCTGAATTGCAGGTTCAGAGAGCTGTGTGACTGAGTTACCCACACATCAAATCTGCCTCAGGTTCCTTGTTATTCACTGTAAATTGTTATTTGTTCATAGATGAAAAATGAGTGTCAGTCAACTCAGCCAGTTATTTAAAATCATCATTGCTGCAATTCTGGTGTAATTAAAACTGCAATAAGTATGAATAGGGGAACATGAGACTCCAGGTGGCTCAGGTAAGGCTCTGTCCTACCCAGCTGTCTTTGGCAATGCCAGAAGAAGGTTCCAGAAGAGGGAGGAACACTCCCCCTTTCAGTAGAAGGTTCCAGAAGAGGGAGGAACACTCCCCCTTTCAATAGAAGGTTCCAGAAGAGGGAGGAACATTCCCCCTTTCAGTAACCTCCCCTTCATGTTGGTCCCCGATGTCCTGGGCCATCCTGGGAATTCTGCAGAGCAAAGGGGACTGACTGTGCTGGGGTGGGGATCAAACTGGCTGCATTTGGGGAAAAGGGGGGCTGGAAAGGGATCTTGCCTTGGGGAGCTCTTGGGCATCATCAGCAGGCCAGGTATGCCTCAACGTGGCCAAAATTAATTTGAGAAAACCATGGCTCATCTCTAGGGACTAGAAGCGTGGCACTCATTTTTGACTGAAGATGTGTAGGGAGGTACCTGAGCCTAAGGAAAGATGGGAATTATTGGAATTGGGAATTATTGGAATTGGGAATTATTGGAATTGTCTGAACCATGGGTGTGATCCCTGCTGCCTGTCAGCCCTGCCCTGCAGCTCTCACTGACTGGGCCAGCTGAAACTGAGCCTGAGCAGTCCAGGGTGTGGGTTTGAGCAGACAGGTGTCTGCTGGGGAAGGCAGGAGCCTCCTCTGAAATGGAAAAGGCAAACCCCCTCTCTCTGAATTATTATAATTTTGAAATTAAGAGGCTCTCGGGCAAAGATATGGGAATAGGAATAACAGATCTTTACTAGGAAAATTAAAAATACAAAAGCAATAGTACAAACAAAAGCAAGCACTGCCAGGGTCAGACCATGCCCTGCCCCTGTGTGCCAGGGTGGTGTCCCAGCCCCATCCCAGGGGGGCTCAGCCCTCCTGCAGTGCCAGCTGTGGTTCTGCTGGAGCAGGGATCCTGCACAAGGGGGGAGTTTTCCTCTGCAGCTCCAGGGCTGCTGCAGATGGGCCTGGGCTCCCTCTGGCCATGCAGGGCAGCAGAAAGCTGCTCCTCTGGCAGTGCAGGGGGCAAAGGCTGCTGTGCTGTGCCAGGCTCAGCTTGGATCCAGGTAGGAATGCTTGGCTCCTGCCCTGGGCACAGCATCTCCCCATGGGATGGGGGAATTGGATCAGCCCTGCAGGGACACTCAGTGGCCATGGACAGCAGAGATCTCCTGGAGGGAGGGTTGGCTGTGGGAGAGAGAAAGGAAAAACTGCCCCAAGAACAGCAGAGATCTCCTGGAGGCAGGATTGGCTCTTGTGGGAGCTCAGCACATCACTCGGGATGTCCAGAGTCACCGGGAGAACCCTTGGGGGGCTCAGAGGTCCTGGAATGTTGCCAGACGTTCTTGGTGGCTGGACTTTGACCCTTCTAGGGATGTGTGTGAGGACATGAGAATGACCACAGTTTGAGTGGTGGAGAGATCACACATTCACAGGGTGAAATCTGTATTTTGGGATTTTGGTACAGGGGGGTTATGGAGACAAGATGGAGGAATCAGGGCGTGTCTCATGCTTCTTCTTCCTTCTTCTTGTCTCCATCTTCTGTGGTGCTGCTGGCACTTGGGGATTGGTTTGTGGTGAAGGTGCACTTGTTAACAAGGGTGAAAGGTATTGGGGATAAAAGGTAAATATGATGTATGGAGTTTTTATTATAAAAAGACACGACCGCCCCGTGGGTGGTCAGAGTGCCCTTGGCTGCCTTGCTGGTCAGATCCCAGCTGGCAGAGAGGAAAACTCTGTAAGATCAGAAATAATAAACAATCTGAAGAGCGAAATGTCGAGGAGTCCAGACTCGTCCTTTGAGCCGCGGCTGCCCCGAACCATCCTGCGCGTGTGCGAGCACAGACAGCAGCCGGGTGGGACAGGCTGTGGGAGAGAGAAAGCAAAAACTGCCCATGGACAGCAGAGAACTGCCCCAGCTCTGACAGGTGGGGATGGAACACACACCCAGCTGCACCTTTCACCCTGACACACCCAGGTGTGACAGCCACCCTCACCCTGCCTGGGGCTGCTGTGGCTCACAGGGACAGGGAATATCCCAGGGGAGGAGCTGGTGCCCCTGGGAGCCAGGCTGTGCCAGGGGGCACCAGCAGGGATTGCTGCCAGCTTTGGCTGCACCTGAAAGGATTTCCTTGTTTTGTATTTGTTTGTGTGTTTATACAGTTTCTCTCTGCTGCTTCTCGTACTTGGTTATTGAACCTTTGAAAAACAAACTGGGGAGAGTTTTTCTCTGTTACATTTTAAGCTTGCAGTGATAAAAGAAATTCCAGGAATATTTGTGTAATTGCTTTCCCTTAAGTATGGGTATAAATAGTCAACACAATAAAAGGGAATATAATTTCGATATACTGTAATTAATTTGAAAAGTGATTAAAAGGAAATTTGAATAAAATCTTTTAATTGATTTTGTTAAGCTATCTTTAAAGTCACCTAATTTTTCTGAGAGCTCTTAAAGTGGCTCACTTGGATTGGCTCCCAATGGAATTTTCTTTTCACTGCTAGATTATTGTAATTAATTATAAAATTGAGCTTAACCTTTGTAGGTTGTCAATATCTAAAGACAAATGTCACAAGTAACAAAGGCCAGGGAAGATTAGTTCTGAGTCTAGGGAGGATTGTGGAGGAAATGGGAGATATCATTTCACCTCTCAGGTGCTGCTGGTATTTTTTTTTTGGCTTTATAAATAATAACCACTTCTCTTTTCAGCTGGGTAAATATATATACAGTTAAACCAAAAATGTTTTGAAAAAATCCTGACAAAATAGGCAAAGTTACTGACTTGTGTGTGCTTAAAAGATTCTAGCTCTTGAGATGAACTGTGGATAGTTTGATACACTGAGCAGAAATGTGCAATTTTAAAAGCCAGTGAGAGCAGAAAATACCAGCACTGTAATTTGTAGTAAGAGTTTGTTAGATACAAACTGGGTAGAATTCTTAAAATGCCTTTGTGGCATGTCCAGCACAGGTTATCTCACCACTCTTTGTTAATGGTGTTACAGAACAGCACTCCACATCCTCATCATTTGTACTTTGATCTGGGGTAGAATTTGATTCATTTGAAAAACTGCTGCAGAATTTGTCCACTCCCTGTTGGTACCTGATAGGATCTCTTCTGCCACAGACAGAACACACAGAAAATATTTTCTTAATGGATTTAAGTTCTATGGCTGAATTCTTTGGTGTCCAAGTGTGAAGTCTGACAGAAGGTTTTTCTACCTCTGAGGAATTATAGCACAGTTCTCCTTGGAGGAATCTCTACTGTCTAAGGGTCAGCTTCTCTAACTGCCAGATTTCAGAAGATTTGTAGGAAATTAATTTAAATTGAACTATTCAGCAGATTCAAGATGAGAGAGAAGAGAATGCTTCCCTCATGAATTATAGCCAACATATTCCTGTAGGAAAATGAACTAATAATCCCTTGGTTTGCTTATGTTTTGCTGAGCTCTGCTACCAGCAAAATGCTCCTAATGGGAAACATATTCCAAAAGGGAGAGAATATTTTAAAAAAGGCAAAATCAGAGGATTTTTGCTCTCTTGTCTGATTTTGTTCAATAAGATAGAGGCAGTGACAATGAGCCATGAGCCCTGACTTGCATTTTATCATCTGGGCTCCCACTTGGCTTTGGAGCACTGGAAATGAATGTTTTACAGCAATGCTCTGGTAGCAGGTGCCAGCCACCCCAAGGAGAGGATTCTGTGTTTCCAGAGTAAACTCTGCTTGATGCTTGGACAGCATAAAATCACAAGTGCTACTGATTGGTTTCTGTTCCTCTGGGTGATGGAGTGATGCAAGGACATCTCTGGCCCTGAGCAGTGAGAGCTCCTGGTGAACCTGCAGGTCTGAAAACTCAGACATGATTTCCCCATAATTCAGCTTTTCTCACTCCTCACTTCACTTTGTGCAAACCCAGGGTACCACAGGGAATATTCCTGTGTCTGCTCAGGGTGCCCTGACCCCCAGGGCAGCACTGACTCTGACCCTCATCCATGGAGAAAGTTTCCCAGACTTCAAGATAGACTGGAACCCACAAAAGTGTGAAATAGATTCTAGAGAGCAGTGCAGGTGTATCACTGGGTGAGAAATTGAGGGTTTGGGGTTTTTAGTGTGTTGTGGATGGAAGCAAGATGGAGGGCACAGGGTGTTGTCCTGGGTTTCTTCTTCATGCTGCTTCTTCCTCCTTCTCCATGGGTTTGGGTGGCATTTTGTAATTGGGCAGGAAAGTCTGCACTGGGGGCTCTGTGGGATCAGTTCTTGGGTTAAAAGGGAAAATAATCCAGGTGTCAGTTCTTAATGGGAGAGTTTAGTCTTAGGAGACCTTGTAGCAAGAGATTGTTGGCCATTTTGTGCCTTCTAATGAAAAGCTGCTGAACTCACAGCAGTGAGACTGTTTTACTGATAAGAGATAATAAACACCTGAGTGCCAACATGAAACTGCTGTCTGGAGTGCCTTCAGTGCAGAGCCAGAGGAACCCACAGCTGGTACCCCACATCACTGCAAACTGTGCAGCTGGAACCTGGATTAGAGCAAACTCCAGTCCTGCTTTGGAGGTATTTGTGACACTTGGGGGGCACAGCAGGGCTGGAGGACAGAGGGGTTCTGCAGAGCTGGGCTGGGGCAAAAAAACCAGGCACAGAAACCTGCAGGCAAATGGGTGGTGGTGTTGGGTCCCCAGGGTGAGGTGAGAGATGAGAATTTGACTCCAAGTTCTCAGAATGCTGATTGACTATGATATGATAAAATATAATATGATATTAGAAATGCTATACTAAAACTATACTAAAGAAAGAGAAAGGAGACATCAGAAGGCTGGACAAGAATGAATAATAAAAACCTGTGACAGACTCAGAGAGTCTGACACAGCTGGACTGGGATTGGTCATTAATTAAAAACAATTCACATGGAACCAATCAAACATTCACCTGTTGGTAAACAACCTCCAAACCACATTCCAAGCAATCAGATAATTATTGTCCTCATTCTTTTCTGAGGCTTCTCAACTTCTAAGGAGAAAAATCCTGGCGAAGGGATTTTTCAGAAAATATCATGGTGACACAAATGTGTCAGCATTTTAATAATAACGACTCAAAGCCCATCACTGAGAAAATCTTGTACTTTAAAACACTGATCTTCCCATTACAAACTCAAAGAAAATTACTGTTCTGGACTAGTGAAAAGGTCTCCTGCTTTAGAGAGATAAGATTCTCTTGGTATCCAGAAGGGCATGACATTTTTTCCCATGTTTGATTATATCAAATATATTAAATATTACCTCAGTGTTTAAGGTTACTCAAGCTGTAAGAGTTCAAGAAGATTCTGGATGAGAATTTTTCCATTTATTTTGTTAAGCCTCTCTAATAATTGTAAATAGTCATTCTTTTAAATAACAAATAGTAAGAGGTCAAAAAAGGTGTGTATATGATTCTGCTTTTCATTACCAAGAAAAATTCACAGCAGAAAAAAAATGTAGCTATGGCTAGAAAAACAGATATTTAAGAGGAATCATTCCTGTGTAAGAAAAAAGCTTTAATATGACTAAAAATGTTAAAATTGCGAAACATGATTGATAATTCAGAAATTAATGAGGCAGGGAGAATACCAGTTTTCAGCTGTAGATGTTCACTGTTAGAAGATAATGCTTAAATGTCATGGCAGAGAGAAGAGGAATGACAGGAGGGTCCTGCCATTGATGAGGGATGATTTTCTGTCAGTTTGTAATTTAAGATTGGCAGACTTATTTTAAGTTTAAAAATCCAAGAAATGGGCTCAGTCTTTCTTTATGTTGATTCCTGATTATTCCTAGTCCTACACCTTGAAATTAGGATTTAAAAAAAGTAATTAATTTAAAATTAAAGTAATTTTATTTTTAAAAATCGTTAGTTTAAAATTAATTAATTCAAAATTTTATTCATTAATTTGACATTCCATTCATTAATTTGAATTTCCAGGTGCACGAAATTTCCTGTGGGGGCTGAGGCTTGATTCAGGAGCTCTGGGTTAAACTGGCAGTGCAGAGGAATGACAGGAGGGTCCTGCCATTGATGAGGGATGATTTTCTGTCAGTTTGTAATTTAAGATTGGCAGATTTATTTTAAGTTTAAAAATCCAAGAAATGGGCTCAGTCATTCTTTATGTTGATGCCTGATTATTCCTAGTCCTACACCTTGAAATTAGGATTTAAAATAAATTTATTTTAAAAAATAATTCGTTTTAAATTAATTAATTAAAAAATTTATCAATTAATTTGACATTCCAATCCCCATTTCCAGGTGCACTGATTTTCCTGTGGGTGGTGGTTGATTCAGGAGCTCTGGGTTAAACTGGGAGTGCAGTTGTGTGGTGCCCTTAGGATGGGAGGGAAACTCTGTGGCCCTCACTGTTAACACACAGGAAACTTGTGTGGCAGGAGATGCAGATGCTGCATTTCCACAAAACAGCTTTTTGGGTTTTTTATGGGGTGCCTCAATGCCTTTCAATTTACACAGCACTACCTTATTTATTAATATTTATTTATTTTTATAAATGACCCATCTGGAAGTTGAGATGGTTTTTCATACATGGGTGTTCTCATTTGTGCCATCAGCTTTGTGACTGCTCAGATGAGCTGGTGAAATTCAGGCTTTTCTGTTGTTTTATTTTGCAGAGAAATACACATGTTGGAGAGATGTGAAAATTAGCCCACATTAAAAAAAATAATAATTAAAGGTCAGATTTCTGTTTAACTCATTCAGAATCTGAAACAGATATGGGAACAGGGATAACCCCCCAAGAGGGGCTGCTGGCACTGCCTGGGCTGGCACCAGCTGGGGCAGCTGGGCTGAGGATGGCACTGGAATGTCACTGTGTGACAAAAGAAGTGTGGTTTGCCCTTTTATTTAACAACTTTATTCTTAATGGAGTAGAACTGGTTAAAATTCTCCACTGAGAAATTTTTTTTTCCCCATCAAATATGTGTGGTTTTGTTTGATTTGCTGGAAACTGTTACTACTGCTTAAAAAGCAAGCCCTGCAGCAGAGGTTTGGCATAGGAAATACTGGAACCTGGGCAATCTAAAGAGTCATTTCTATAGTATCAAAAATTCCAATCAAAACCAGGTTGGTGTTTTCAGTTGGATGCTTAAACTGTTGATTCACAAGAGAAATGATGACTTCAGTATCTTTGAATCTTCTTTCAGGAAAAACAAGAAACTTGGGAGTTCTCCGTTGGTGATGTGGATGAGAACCACATTGCTTTTGCAAAGCACTCTGATTTGAGTTGGTAAAAACCTTCTCAAATGCATAGTGACAAGGTTTGAGGTGTATGTAATTTGAAGACATGAACTTTAGTGCCATGATGAAATCTGAGATGGATTTTGCAGAGAGCTTTGCTGGGAATTGGGGTCTGTGTGCTGCAGGGAGAAAGCATCCTATGCAGGAATGTGCTCCAGCTGTGTTATACCCTCTGTCCAGCTCCAAAGGGTTCAAAAGGCTTTTTTGTTTGGTATTTTCATTTGCATGGAGTGTTTTTATTCCTTTTCATATGTTTAGAAGGAACTGAAATGGACTATTGGGTTTCCCAAAGTTGGATTTTAAACCATTACTGTGCCAGTCCCTGGTGAGAGCAGGAGAGTGCACACAGTGCCTGTGTTGAGTGAGGCAGCTGCTCACACCCTGCTGCTGGACATGTGTCAGGATTAATCCATAATATTCCAACATAATCCAAGATGTTCCATCCAACTGCTGCAGTTGTAGCCTCTTCACAGCATATTGAACTGGTCTGGGCTGGAAATCAAACACCTAAAGCTGACTATCACTGTCATGCCTACAGAACTTCCAGTTCTGCACATTGTTTGGTTTTTCAGAGGAGGATGTCCTAGTTTCACATAATTGTGGTTCTGCTGGAAGAAATGGGCTAAGGCAGAGAAAACTGTCCTGTGCTGATGCTGACATCTGTGTGATAGTGGTGCAAAGGGACAGAAAAGTTACCTGGAATCACCTGTGTGTTGTGGGGTTGTGGGTCCCTAGGATGAGGTGAGAGATGAGAATTGACTCCAAGTTCTCAGAAGGCTATGTTATTATATCATATCATATCATATCATATCATATCATATCATATCATATCATATCATATCATATCATATCATATATCATATATTATGAAAATGCTATACTAAAACTATACTGAAGAAAGAGAAAGGAGACCTCAGAAGGCTTCACAAGAATGAATAATAAGAGCCTGTGACTGACTCAGAGAGTGTGACACAGCTGGACTGGGATTGGTCATTAATTAAAAACAATTCACATGCTGAGTAAACAGTTCTCCAAATCACATTCCAGAGGAGCAGAACATGGAGAAGCTGAGACTTCTCATCTTGCCAGGAGAAGAAATCCTGGCAAAGGGATTTTTCATAAACTACCACGGTGGCACCTGTGGGTGAAACACTCAGCAGACTCGTGAGGGCTCTGGGCTGCAGGAAAGGGCCCAGAGCAGTCAGAACCCATCTGCCCCTGGCTGGTTGTTGTGGGACCCTGAGGAAGGGGGACCAAGCCCAGGGCTGTGTGGGAGGGTGGATTCTGTGTGGTTCAGGTCATTGGTGGTACCATGCCCAGAGCTGGGTTCCCTTTATGGTCTCTGTGTTTGCTTGGGGGTTTAAGTGTGGGTAAAACATAACTGGGTAAATCCACATTGGTGGATAGAAAGGGAAGGGACTTGTCTTGCTCCTGTCACTTAAAGCTGTCACAGCAAATAAATGTGTCAGGATACATGAGCAGTGTCAGATCCACAGTGCAGAAAGGAGAAACACAGCTTGCTTTCTCCTGGACTGATACAAAACCCCTGGGAGAGCTTCAGGAGGGGCAGTGAGGACTGAGTGATGTTACATGGCTTGCTTACAGGCTGGAAGAATTGATTATCTGCTGATTGCAAGCCCTTCAAACTCTGGATAGACTCTGCTTTTCATGCATGAGGCAGATGTTCCACCAAAATCCGTGTACCTTTGAGCTCCAGCTATGTTTCTAAATCAAAGTTTAGTTTGCCAATACTTCACCAGTCACTACTTCAGCCTTTCCAGTGTGCTGTAGTGCAGGTAGCCACTGGGAAATCCATGACTGCTGACTCTCTGCTGTTCTCTGTCCTGCCATGGAATTTGGTTCTTCTTTTGCAAGGCACTGGTTCCCAGCTGCTTGGAGGAAGAATCCTTTCACAGTATCTCGTGCAGTGAGCACAGACTGCAGGGAACAGGCAGACTTTTGTGGGGTTGGAAATCCTTTTTTTTTCACTCACATCCTGTTTCATTTTCCCTCCCTTTCTCACAGGTTGATAAAGTGTGTGGACAGCCCAAACAGCAAGAAGGGAACCTGTCATCAGCCAGTATTGTGCCAGTGAAGGAGGTGACTGGAACCCAGACATTTGTGATGGCCCACACCAGCCTGAACAACAGGAGAAGGTAACCCTGGGCTGCAGCTGCTTTGAAACAAACCCTCAGCTCATCATTTGTGCTGTTCTTGGCACTGCTCAAGGCAAAGCCACAGCTCTGTCACCTCCTCTGTGTGCTCTCCAGCCCTGAAGCAGAGGTTTGGCATAGGAAATACTGGGCAGTATTTCCTGCCACCACTGGTAGTCACACAGGGGACACTGTGGGTCACACTGTGGGTCTGTCCAAGAAAGGCCAAGCTTGGTATAATTGCTGAGCACCAAGGTGTTTGTTATTTCCAGAATCTTTCTGTGGAAATGGTGAAAGCTTTTCCTTTTAACACCAAGGGCTTTGTTACTTCCAGAATCTTTTAGTGCAAATGGTGAAAGCTTTTCCTCTCAACACCAAAGTGTTTGTTATTTCCAGAACCTCTCAGTGGAAATGGTGAAAGCTTTTCCTCTTAACACCAAGGGCTTTGTTATTTCCAGAATCTTTCTGTGGAAATGGTGAAAGCTTTTCCTCTTAACACCAAGGGGTTTGTTATTTCCAGAATCTTTCAGTGGAAATGGTGAAAGCTTTTCCTCTTAACACCAAGGGCTTTGTTATTTCCAAAATCTTTTGGTGGAAATGGTGTAAACTTTTCCTCCTAACACCAAGGGGTTTGTTATTTCCAGAATCTTTCAGTGGAAATGGTGAAAGCTTTTCCTCTCAACACCAAGTGTTTGTTATTTCCAGAATCTTTCAGTGGAAAAGGTGAAAGCTTTTCCTCAACAAAGTCTGAGGGAACTGATTTCCACAGCTGAGTCTAAAGCAGTTAAAATGGACCTGCCCAGGTTTGTAAGGACATGAGCTTACCCAGGGGCAGAAGGGGGAAGGAGGGAGGAGTTGAAAAGGAAAAATTCATTGCCCTGACATGAAGTCAGTCCCTGATTGCCCTGGACTGGGCAGGAGTGATGAAATCCTTTGGAATCTCCTTGATTTGTTGCATAAAAAGAGCTGAAGGAGTTTTTTAGGCTTCTTGTGTCCACCTTGGCTCCTGTTCTGCAGCTGTGAGACACCCACAGCTGAGTTCTGCCACAGGGCTGGACAGGAGTGTCCCTGCTCCCACATCTCCTGAGTTCTTCTCTCACTTTACCTTGTGTGGCTCCTTCTGTACATTCTAGGAGAAGATTTTTCCCAATCCCACTCACAATACATGAGCAGATGTCAGAGCAAGCTGCCCCTAAACCCCCAGTGCCTGTTTGTGGCTGGCCCCTTGTCCTCTGTAAGAGCAGAGTTAATCTGGAACAGCCCCATCAGTGGAGTTGTGCTGGGCTTACCTCTGGCCAAAAGCAGCATTAAATTCCCAGGCAGCCTGAGTGTATCTCTGTTGGGTAAGTGGATGGCTTGAGCAATGTTAAAATTGTAAAATATTAAAATTTCCACAGTCTGGGTTCTGGTGTTTCAGTTGTGAACATGAGATTTTTATCTATTTCTGGTTTAATTCTCAGCTTGCATGAATGGAACAAAGGTTGTTTTAAAAGATAAAAGTAGTAACAGCAAACAAAGTGTTTTGAGTGATAGTGATAATTTTTTATTCTTTTGTAATTGAAAGGCAAACCATAACAGTTTGTGCTAGTGTTTGGAGTTAATCAGTTTTTACCATGCAAATCAGAAAAAGGGAACATTACAGAAATTAAATTAATAACTTCAGCTACAAAAATCCAGAGAACAGTTGTAGTACAATTATTGAAACAGGCTTTTAACAGCACAGAGCCCTGGGCCATCTTCTATGTAACTCACTGACTTGGCTGGGGCTTTACACTGGCAGCCCAAAAGCCAGAATTGCCCACCTGTGAACAGGTGATCTCTTCAAAAGTTGAAGATTTGGGTCTTCAATGGCATGAAAGCTGCTCTTTCTCACCTGATGATCTGCTTGTTCCCCTTCCCAACCACCAGAATTATTTGGATATTGACCTTTTAAAATGGAAGCCCTGTAGATGGAAATGAAAATAAACTAATGTGCTCTAAATTAGAAAGTTTGCTAGAATTGGTCTGCACGCTGAAAATTAATTTATCCAAAAAATCTAAACTAAGTCCCTGCTTATATAATTAGCATGAAAAATTACTGAATTACAGTGTTGATAGGCATTGTGGAGAGCCTGTGCACCAAAAATGAATGATGGAAATATGCCATAAATAGTAAGAAGTGGAAAATCTGAAACTATTCTCCACAACTTCCTATAAAACACATTGCCTGAAGCTTGTACTTCTGCTTCTTGGAAA
This sequence comes from Setophaga petechia, assembly GCA_024362935.1. Taxonomy (NCBI): domain Eukaryota; kingdom Metazoa; phylum Chordata; class Aves; order Passeriformes; family Parulidae; genus Setophaga; species Setophaga petechia. The sequence goes on from JANCRA010000167.1 coordinate 535,848, forward strand.
CAATTGTGAAACCATAGAGTGGAAGACACAGTGGTTGGCTGCATCACTGTGTTGTTCATTCTTCCATCATTTAATCACATATGATATCAATAAAAAAATCAATTTAAAGTAATAAAAAATCTCTAATACATGAGTTAAATAATTTCTGCAGTGGGTGGTGTAAAATGCACTTGGAGTGACAGCAAATTGCTACAGGGGAAGCAGATGATGAGAGGAATTAGATGAATCTGTGGTGAGGCCCCTCCTTCTGGTGATGCTGAGAAAGGGAGAGCAGTGCTGTCAGTTCAGGTGCAGGGCCCCCCTGGCCCTGCTGAGCCTGGCTGGGGCTCTGGCTGATGGACATCCTTCCAAATGATCCTGTAATCCAGGGGGAGGCTGTGTTTTGCGGAGGAAAAAAGAAACTCACACAACTTTGTAAAAGTTGTTAAGAGCCGAAGATCCGGTCTGTGTTTATTGCAGCGCTGGACGCATGCGTACCCCAAAGGTACTAAAAGGCACGCGTACTTCTGAGAATTTCAGGACTCTTTTTATCTTCCTTCTACATACATGTGCATACAGTTTCACAATAGGCTCATACATATTCATTTTTGTAGACTTCAGTGTGACATTTGCTGCTAGTTCTTCTTTATCAAAAGGAATTCCTAGGTCAGGTTGTTCTGGCCTTGCTTCATGTCTCTGATTACTTTATCAGTCTCTTCAGTATCTCTGTTTTGCAGTTTTTCCTTCAGCTTTGGCTTACAGACTTTTCACTCTTTTTAGACTTTCAACCTAATTCAAAAGGGATTTCACTTAGGGGGATTTTTACTCCGTCTCAGCTGGGACTGCCTCCAGCCTTTTAGGGTTAGGAGGGAAAAGAGAAGGAAAGAGCCAACACTCCCCAAGTAAAGCTGTGGCTCGTTCCTTTGTGTGTCAGAGCATTCCTGAGCTCAGAGAGAAGAACCTCTGTGGAGGAGAACCCACAGCCAAGTGGCCTCTCCTGTCTCATGTACAGCCTGCTCAGAGGTGCCCTCAGCCCCCCAGTGCCAGTCAGCTGCAGGTGGGTGTTTGTTTGCTCCAGGGGGGCTCAGTCTCTGCTAGGCCATGGGAGCAATCAGGCTCCTTTTCTGAGGAGCTGCAGAACCTCTGGTTCCAGCTGTGGAGCAGAGCCAGCTGCTGGTGCAGGACAGGTGGGACATGGTTCAGTGGTGTCCCTTGGCCTGAGCTGTTCTTCAGGGGAGCTGGTTGGGGTCTGGCTGCAGCCAGCCCTGCTCACCCTTCACTCTGCTGCAGAGCCACATCTGCAAGCTCTGCACACAGCAACTGGATCCTCTTCTGCAGTAGTTGAACCCTTTTCTTCTCCTCTGACTCTCATGAGTTCCTGGGAGATTTCCCATCTCTCTCGATTTTACTCTGCATTCCATTCCTGCATATTTTTTGTTATGCATCACTTAAGTGTCAGGGACAATAATGAAAGAAGCTGAAACTTGAATAAATGTTGCATGATCTTGCAAGAAACCATTTCCTATGATTAAACTGGCAAGCATAAAATTGATTATTATTTTTTTTCCCATTACACAATCGTAGCCAGGGATTAACTGAAACTGGCAGCATTGCTGCTGTAGTCATTTTTTTTAATGTGGAGGTTACTATAACATGTAATAGAGATGACAAGAAAATTGAAACCATATGATGGTCCAGGGAATGGAAATGGCATGTAGAGAATCTCAGTAAATTGGAATGTTATTGCTGAGTTCAGCACAAAGAGCTGTTCTGGTCAGGGTCTGGTCTCCCTGCCTTTAACATCCCTGCTCCATGGAACATTTCAAACCACTGAACACTGACTGCTTACAGAGCTGCATAGAAAACATCTTTAACAAAGAACTACAACATATTAGGTCCCTGACTGGAGAAAGAAGGCTTTGAAATTTTATTTTGTTGGGATTTCTTTATGCCATGAATTTGCAGATCTTTTAAATCAACAATTTAGGAATGCCTTTGGGAATGTTTAGAGTCAATGATATCTATTTCATTTAAAATAAACTATCTGTTGGGTAGACATCACATGATTTTATTAACATTTGAGCAATAAAGTGCTAGTACAAACCAGATTATTAATGTCAGATGCACATGAACTTCAGCCAGGGCTGAAGTTTCAGTTGATTCAGATTTTCCCTGTTACAAGTTTTCATTTGGTTTTTCGAGTGGCTGTGTTGGAATTCCTGCAGGCAGGTGCCATTCCCAGGGCAGGTCCCTCCTGTCCTGTGGCCACTCCTGCCACCAGTGCCAGAGCTGTGGTGGCAGAGCTGCATCCTCTGCTCTCTACAGTAAAAACACAAAATAATCACCAGGGTTATTGCCACAGTTCTTCCTCCACTGTAGCCTGAAAGTTTTGTGTCTCCAGTTTTGCAGAGCTGGGTGTTTTTATCAGTGGTGCAATCCCAGAACAGCAAAAAACACCTGAATTTATATTATTTATTACCAGGCAGTAAATTGCTCATTGTACCAGGACATGAATGCTGCTGGTTTGTATCCCGTGGTTCCATCCTAAACTGTTTGCCATTGTTTTCTTGTACAGCTTCATGTATTTACAGCCCTTCCATTTGGTATCAGTTACACTTAATTGAAGGACCACTGAATTTATTTTCAGCTTTTTGCTGCGTGCACTGCATTTGTAATTCTGCTCTTACTTGAAAATGATTGTGACAAATAGTCTCAGTTGTACTTTTTTTCCAGTATTGAATTGACATTTTTGATTGCATGTATACTTGGCAAAAGTCTCATGATAATTTTCCTCCTTATTTATTTTCTTTTATTGTCCTATGCATGTGCTTGATGACCTTTCCTTCGAATAATTTTTGCTTTTCTCTTTTGTTTTTCATTTCTTTTCCTCATTTGCCTGAATTCCTGCTTCTCCCCTACTCCCCAACCTCTCCTGATTGATGCCTATTCTCCCTGGCCTATTCCAGTTCTCTGCCTCTGAAAGCTTCAAAGAATGACAAATCAAGAAGTTTGAAAAAAATCTCTCGGTAAGAATGAAAACAAGGTGACATCCTTTGTTGTCTCTACACCTAGCTCACCTCCAGCTGTAACCTGGGAGCTGGAACACTTTTGATTTTTTACATTGTGGGGCACTGGGAAACTACATTTTCTCCCCTTGTGTGTTTAGTTTTATAATGATGAAAAGTAAATATTTTCACTCAGTAAGACTGAGATTTGGAGCAGAGAATTCTGCATTTGCTAAGACACAGCTTTGAAATGTCAGAGCCCCACTCTGCTGAGGAGGCAAAGGAGTTTAAACTTCCAGGGGTGAGCTGAGTAAGGCAAGCTTTAGGCTCCTAAAAGGGTGCTGGTTTCCTCTTTCAAAGAAGACTCTGATTTAGAACCTGTGAAATCTTTGGCATCTGTGCTTCCTTTTGGAACTGATCCTCTGAGGTTGTTCTGGCTGGGCCTGGCTTTACTCTAGGAATACTCAGAGCTGGTATTTGTGAGTTGGTACTCAAGTAAATCAAGTTGGAACAGTAAATCAAGGCTTTACTCTAGGCATACTCAGAGCTCATATTTGTGAATTAGTACTCAAGTAAATCAAGGCTTTATTTTAGGAATACTCAGAGCTCATATTTGTGAGTTGGTACTCCAGAGGTAGAAATGCTGATTACCTCTTTGTAAGCCCCTAAATTTCTGCTTTTTTTCTTTGCTTTAAACCCCAGCTTTCCTGCTCTGTTAGGCTCAGTTAGTTTCTTAGCCTGAGATGACTGATTTATCTAGAGCAGGATTTCATCACAGCAGGTAAATGGGATGGTTAAACCTTTAGGGATGGTATAAAGAAGGTATAAAGATGGCTGTGGGGAGAGATGGCAGGGATGGATCTTTCCCAGTGGGCCTGGATGTTGTTTGGAGCACCTGCTGCTGCTGAGGAGAGATAAATCCTGGTTGGAGACTCAGCCTGCTTTGTGCTGAGCTCCCTGCAGCTGTACCCCAGCTCCTCTCCAGTTCTTTAAACACTGCAAACCAGGAGGAATCCTCTGGGCTCCCCAGGGCAGCCCTGAGACAGGCACAGAGCTCAGGGATGGCTCCAGCTCAGTCCTGAGCCTTGTACCACACCAAGCAGGGCCTTCTGAAGCAGTGCAGCAGGTAATTCCTCATGGGGCTGGATTAATATTTGTTATTTTAGTTTGTTTTTATGGTAGCTCAGCCAGGTATATGTTATAGGTATAATCAGATTATACAAGAGGCAGCAGTTTGCCCTCAAGGCATTTTTCCATACACACTGTCTGTACTGGCCATGCCTTTTATGATGATGTTTTCTCAGTGTTTTTAATCTGTTTATAAAGAGTAGGTGCAGCCTTTATTCAGATTTAGTGAGAGACATTTTAACACCATGTGTTAAAAGCACCCTTTAGGTGGGTAATTATCTGTGTTGACACCAGGCTAAGTAAAACTGGATGATCTATAAGGAGTAAAAACACACTAGAAGTAGAAATTAATTCAGATTACTTATTTTCTAAAGCCTTGATGTGATTGAGGGTTGGGCTGGCAGGGGGTTGAATGGAGTGCTGATTTTGCTGTTGTGTTGTTAAATGTGCTCTTCCTGCCTTGCAGAGAGTTCATCAGTTACATGAAGAGGTCCAGAACCTTTTATGCCTCCATAGCAGAAAGGCTTTGTGATGGAGACCTGGTGATGAGAGACAGCTCAACCTGCTGGAATGGAGAGGATGTTGTGGAAAGGTAAAGTTTTAAGTAAAAATTTGCTGGCATGCTGTATGGTTTTGGTTCAGCAATTAGAGATTTCAGCAATTTTTAGATTTGCCAGCCAATGCACCAAGGACTTCAGTGCTGGCCAGTCACTTCCTGCTGGAGACAGGATTAGGGGAAAGGCAGAGCAGGCTCAAAACTTTCAAAGGGCATAAAGGAAATGTTGTTAACAGCTGCTGGGACCCAGGACATTGCTCTGGCTGCCCTGGGTGATTCCAGACCCTGACAGGGGCTCAGAGACCTTGGCACAGAGTCACAAACACCTGTGCCTTCGATTTTAGCCCATGGAAACAATTACCAACCTTGTGTGAAGAGTTACAAGTCACAAGAGTTTGAGTAGAATGATAGTGAATTTGTCAATTGGTGAAAAAGTAGAATTTTGGGGATTTAGAATGGGGGTTCAAGAGGCAAGATGGAGGAATCTGGGTGTATCCTATTCTTCTTCTCCTTCTTCTTGTCCTGGATCTTCTGCTGTGATGGTCAGAAACAGCAACTAAAACAAAAAAGAAAAGTATTAAGAATCAAAACAAACCCTTCAGAACGCTTCTCCTCCCTCCACAACTTCCCTAAATTCCTCCCATGCAAAACCAGGGCAAATGGTGAGAAAAGGTCTGTTGACATCCTTCTGATGCTCAGCAGCATTCTGAGGCACTGTTGTAGGTGCTCTGCAGGGTGAAAAGACCTTTCCATTTTTCCAGCTAATTTTTTTCCCCTCTGTATTTTCTCAGTGTCTTTCCCATCACCCTTCAGACTCTAAACTGGAATATACACTTGCATTTCCACGAGCTAAACTTGTTGCTGTCATTTCTTTTATTCTGTATAACATGAGGCTACATCACCCTGAGGAGAAAAGAGATGTTTAGAACAAAATTCTGTCTTTACTATCTCTGTCAAAATACACATCAGTTTTTGCAGTGAGAGCTGCTTGGAAGTGTGCCAGTGAATGTTCTCCAAAAATTTCTTTTTTTCGAAGCAGAGAACTTCCATGGGATTGTGTTGGCTTTCATTGATGTTTCTTTTTGAAGTGGATTTTGTGGTCTGTAGCAATTACAAAAGATACAGTTCTAGTGTTTTCTGTTTTTTTGCTTTAAAACAGTTTTCATGGTCACAAGTTGGTTTGTAGGAACTTATTGAACAATTCCAACAGGAGCAAAGATGTGACATTCACTGTCAGTCCCATTCAGGGGGGTTCTGACTTCCACACAGCTCTGCTGAGTTCTCTCATGTGTAAATAAATTCATCTTAATTTCATCTGAGCTCTTTGGAGAAAAATGCACGTCTAACACATCCAAAAATAAATTTAATATTTTAATATATTAAAATTAATTGTAGGGCGTATGTTTTAATATTTTGGCAACAAAGCAATCTTCCAAATATTGATGTGTAGTGATTGCACAAAATATTACACACCAAATATTGATGTGTAGTGATTGCACCAAATATTACACACCAAATATTGATGTGTAGTGATTGCAATACAGGTTGAAGTTTTTACTGTAAATGTAATAGAGAGGAAACAGGAAGAATATCAGTATTTCTAATCAACGTTTCCATATCAGAATCTCTTTTGCTTGTGGCAAAAATTTCTTTTTTTTGGATGCACAGATTACTTTTAGAGCAAACAGCTTTCTGGCCAAAAAAAAAACCAAGAAAAGCCAAACAAACCCAAATATTTTCTGTATCAGTTTCCTGGGGGAGGAAAAAAATAAAGTTACTTTTAATTGTTATCTTACTTTGTTTTAAAAAAGCCCAAACAACTCAAATTTTTGGTACACATGTTTTAGAAAGGCATGAAGGGGAAAGCTGTTGTTACTTTGCCAGAGCTGGAGACACATGAAAAAAATTCAAGTTTGAAAGGAATGGGGAGCAGGGAAAAAACTAACAAGATCCCTCATATGTTGAATTACAAAGGAAAAATAAAAGAAAAAGGAAATCTAAACAGCCTACCCCCAAAGATGACAGCAGCAAAAACCCCAACCCCACCACCAAACCTGGATATGTGTCTGTAGTTAACAAATAAAATGGGCAAAATGGAAAGCTAAAAGGTCAAATTCATGTGTTTAATCAGACAGGTATACATAGCTAGCTAAATAATTTTATATAAAATATAATTATATTGTAATTTATATAAACTAAAATTTTTTTATAATGAAATATATATTTTATATAATGTCTATAAAATAGAAATTTAAATAAAAAATTTAAATATACATTTAAATTTTAAAATTTTATATTAAGATTTATAGAATTTTAATATAATATTTATAGTATTTATAATTAGAATATCATTATAATAATTATACCTTATATATGATAATATATAAAAATATATTCTATATATTTATATATTTATATAAATTATAATTATATTGTAATTTATATAAGCTAAAATGTTTTTAAATGCAATATATAATTTTTATATAATTTCTATAAATTATAATTTTATATTAAAATTTTAAATATACATTTAAATTTTAAAATTTTATATTAAGTGTTATATAGATTTATATAATTTTTAATATAATATTTATAGTATATAAAATTAGGATATCGTAATTATAATTTATATATGATAATATATATAAAAATATTCTATATATAAATTATAATTATATAAATTATAATTATATTGTAATTTATATAAACTAAAATGTTTTATAGTGCAATATATAATTTTTATATAATTCTATAAAATATAATTTTATATTAAAATTTTAAATATACATTTAAATTTTAAATTTTTTATTAAGTTTCATATAGATTCATATAATTTTATTATAATATTTATAGTATAATATATATAATTAGAATATAATTGTGATAATTATAATTCATATATGATAATACATAAAAATATATTTATATATTTATATAAATTATAATTATATTGTAATTTATATAAACTAAAATGTTTTTATAATTTAATATATAATCTATATAAAATATAATTTTATGCTAAAATTTTAAATATACATTTAAATGTTAAAATTTTATACTAAGTTTCATATAGATTTATATAATTTTTATATAATATTTATAGTATATATAATTAGAATATCATTATAATAATTATAATTTATATATGATAATAAATATAAATATATTCGATATATTTATATATTTATATAAAAATAATTCTATTGTAATTTATATAAACTAAAATGTTTTTTAATGCAATATATAATTTTTATATAATTTTTATAAAATATAATTTTACATTAAAATTTCAAAATATACATTTAAATTTTAAAATTTTATATTACGTTTTATATAGATTTATATAATTTTAAAAATAATATTTATAGTATATATAATTAGAATATCATAATTATAATTTATATATGATAATATATATAAAAATATTCTATATATAAATTATAATTATATAAATTATAATTATATTGTAATTTATATAAACTAAAATGTTTTTATAATGCAATATACAATTTTTATATAATTTCTATAAAATATAATTTTAAATTAAAATTTTAAATATTCATTTAAATTTTAAAATTTTATATTACGTTTTATATAGATTTATATAATTTTAATATAATATTTATAGTATAATATATATAATTAGAATATAATTGTGATAATTATAATTCATATATGATAATATATAAAAATATATTTATATATTTATATATTTATATAAATTATAATTATATCGTAATTTATATAAACTAAAATGTTTTTATAATTTAATATATAATTTCTATAAAATATAATTTTATGCTAAAATTTTAAATATACATTTAAATTTTAAAATTTTATACTAAGTTTCATATAGATTTATATAATTTTTATATAATATTTATAATATATATAATTAGAATATCATTATAATAATTATAATTTATATATGATAATAAATATAAATATATTCGATATATTTATATATTTATATAAAAATAATTCTATTGTAATTTATATAAACTAAAATGTTTTAATGCAATATATAATTTTTATATAATTTCTATAAAATATAATTTTACATTAAAATTTCAAAATATACATTTAAATTTTAAAATTTTATATTACGTTTTATATAGATTTATATAATTTTATATAATATTTATAGTATAATATATATAATTTTAATATAATATTTATGGTATAATATATATAATTAGAATATAATTGTGATAATTATAATTTATATATTATTATATAATATATAAATAATATATTAATATATATTATAATAATATAATAATATTTACTCCACCCAGAGCCTTTTTATTGCCTGAGGGTCAGCACATGGATCACCCCATGCCCTGCTGAGCTCCAATTTGGGGGCTCTGGGGCTGACACTGCTGCAGTTCTGCCTCCTCCACCCCCTTGCATTTCACACTGCTGCTGGAGGGCTGAGCTTTATTTCTTTCTTTTTTATTTATGCTCTTTGTGCTAGCTGGCACAGCAGCTCTTTAGGAAAAACAAATTGGAGCTTTAAAAATGATTTGACACACAAATGCAGCCTGGAACAATGTGAAAAATCATTACTCAGAAATGAGGAATAATTCATTCAGTTGGTAGAGAGGGCACTTGAGGTCTGACAAACAGGATTAGAGTTGTACCTTTTAATTTTATTTCAGTTCTTTCTATTATGTTTCTCTTCTGGATTTTAGTTCTTTGGGTTTTGTCGTGTTTAAATCATTGTGTTTGCAGGAAGAAGAACTTTGAGCTGCCAGTTAAATGCACCATAAAAAGAGATTCCCACTGGTTTGAGCCTCTGCCTCTGGCCTGCTCTTCAGAGAACAGGAAGAGATGGCTTTGCTAGGAATCCTCCAGTGTCAGTTCAGGACAAAATTAGAAATGCTTGCACTGGGAGTACTTTCTTTCTCTTAATTGCTCTTATGAGCATCTTGTTCCTGAAGCAAGACTTCATCTAAGAAATCATCCATGCACTAATGAATGGTCTCAGCTTAATGATTGTTGGGCTACAGCCATTTCTAACTTGGATCCTGCACAGAATTGTTGTATCAGAAGATCAAACTTTGATTTATGTGGATTGAAGAAAGAAAAACCATTCTGAAAATCACTCTGGGCAGTTCTGTGGTTGTTGCCTCACCATTTCTAGAGGAACTTTTCTGAGTTTCCAAATGAAGTGGTCTTTTTTTTGATGCCAGTTAGCTTGATCTGAATACCATTGTTGATGGTAGAAGTAGAAATATTCTGCTGGTCAGACACAGCTTCCCATTGCACAGGAGTCTCTCAGGTGTGCATGGGTGGATTTTAGCTACAACAGGTTGCTCTGAATGTGGCACACTTCAGGCTGGTATTGCAGAAATACTTGAGACATGGTGAAGTGTTCATTCTCCTTTCTCCATATCTGCTGTGGTTTTGTAGGGCTTGAGGAGTTCAAGGTTATAAATTCCCACTCCTGTCACTGCAGAGTGCAGGTTTGATGTGCAGTACCCTGTCACAGACATCTTTTGTGAAAAATCCTTTCCTTAGGATTTTCCCTCCTGAGAAGCTGAGAAACCTCAGGAACAAAATGTAAACAATGATTATCTGCTGCTGTGGAATGCAACAGGTGCATCTGGGATTGGTGTCATGTGGTTGTTTTTAATTAATGGCCAATCACAGTCAGCTGACTTGGACAGAGAGCCCAGGACAGAACCTTTGTTGTCATTCTTTCCTATTCTATTCCTAGCCAGCCTTCTGATGAAATCCTTTCTTCTATTCTTCTAGTATAGTTTTAATATAATATATAAAATAAAATAATAAATCAAGCCTGCTGAAACATGGAGTCAGATCCTCATCTCTTCCCTCATCCAAGAGCCCGTGTGAACATGGTCACAGTACCCTGATTTCCTGGGGGACAGGGGAGGAGATATTTTACAGCAGCTGTTTTTGCACTTGGAGTCCCTTTTCCAGCAAACTCAGACATGTAAATGGTTCTTAAACCAGGTTACCTGGAACAGAAAATAAGGATGTTTTGTAACAGCTAGTGGGAACCCACACTTCTTTTCCTTCCTTCTCTCCTTCATTCCTTAACTTGTTTTTTTTTTATTTTTGCACTGAGGGAGGGGATTAGGGGACACATGTCCATGAGCTTGAACAGATCTTGTCATGGGTTGTTAGGCTCTCAGGGCCTGTAGAGCTGGCTGAGGAAGGAAGTGGCAAATCACAGTGACTTTTTCTCAAAATGTGTTCCTTCAGAGACTCTCAGTTTTTATGAGTTTAGCACTTTCATTGTCCCCTTTCTCATTTCCTCAGGCTCTAGCAAGCAGCCATCTGGATATGGAAAACAGAGACAGTCATTTAGCCTCAGCTCACTTAAAGCATGTTTAACTGCTGCTGTTCTCATGCCATCAGTGTAAACAATTTCTGGTGATCTCCCTGTGACTGTAAACTGCAAAATGCTCTCTTTTTTACAGCATTTTTCAGGTTTTGGGGTGTTTTCCAGGACTTGGGATGTTTTGTTGGTTTTTGTTCCTTTCTTCCTCACCACAAATTTCAAAAAGGTCAAGGCAGGTCCTCACCATGACCCATGTTGGAATAAAGGGGTGAAGAAAAGTGACAGAAGTCAGTGATGCTTGTACATGGTATCCAACCCACAGATACTTGTGTCAGACCATTTGTCTGGATTTCATTTTTGTAAGATAAACTGATAAATCTGTATGCTTAAGAACTTTGTTTTTTGTTGGTGGGGATGTGGGGCTTGTTTGTTTCATGGATTTTTAAAATGCAGTTATCAAGGAAAGACAATTGAAGGATTCCAGTCCTGGAAACTATCCACAGATTGATCTCAGTGTAGACCTTTCATTAAATGCAATTATGTGCCAGCTATTGGGAGAAAATGTAACCCCAGGAAGGAGCAATGTGTTGAATTCTCCAGCCCCAGCTCCAGATGAGAAGTGAATGTGAGTCAGGAGGGAACTTTTGTGTGAAGGTCCAGAGGGAGCCAGGAGCAGCTGTGGTGCCACAGCAAAGGGCCCAGGAAGCCTGATGGAAGGCATGAGGAGCTCATCTTGGGGAGGTTGGATGGAATTATTTGTGTCCTCCTGGCCTGGAGTGCTCAGGAGTTTGGGTGGCACATCCTGGTGGGCAGCAGATCTTGTGCCACTGTGATATTTTCTGAAAAATTCCTTCATCAGGATTTCTTCTCCTGGCAAGATGAGAAGCCTCAGCCTCTCCATGTTTTGCTCCTCATGGATGTGGTCTGGAGATTGTTTATCCAAACATGTGGATTGTTTTTAATTAATGACCAATCACAGACAGCTGTGTTGAACTCTCTGAGTCACTCATGAGTTTTTATTATTCATTTTTGTTAAGCATTCTGATGTTCCCTTTCTCTTTCTTTAGTATAGTTCTAGCATAGCATTTCTTTTAATATAATATCATAAAATAATAAATCAGCCTTCTGAGGACTTGGAGTCAGATTCTCATCTCTCACCTCATCCTGGGGATCCCACACCCCCACAGTCCTGGGGCTCAGGCTGGCTCTGGTCACTGTGGAACTCTGCTGGCAGCTTCACCCAACCTTCTGCAGCTCAGCCTGGGAGAGCTGCACAGATTTAACTTCCAATACTTTGGTGCTTCTCTCCAAAGATGGATTTTCCCCCCACTTTCTATTTTCAAATTGTATTTTAGGTTGTGTTTTGTGCATGCTGTAGTTACAAATCACTGAGATTTAGTGAAATTCTCTGGATTGACTCATGGAGACCCCACTGCTGGTTAGGAATGACCTGATTGTTGGGAACAGTCCTCCTGCTGTGAAATCACTCTCATCTTCCTTGCAGTGACAGACTTTCTTCTTTTTAATTAATACTTTAGTTACTGTGATACATCCAGGCAATTGGAATGGATGGGTTGGGTCAGTAGTTGAAAAGCATTTCTGTAAATGCAAATGGACATTTGACTGGCAAAGGCTTTTTTTTTGGACACTGCAGCACTCAACATTTTCTTTCAGGTTAAGAGACTTGAACACAAATAATGAATTCTTGATTTCAGCGTTTCTTCAGATTTGGTACCTACTCAGTGTCTACTTTACTCCTTTGAGCAGAATTAATGAAAGAATACATCTTGTCATCCAACCACCAGCTTGCTCCAGTGGGCCAGTGTTTTGCAGATGCAATGTAACAGGGACTAATTTGATACAATCATAGTAAGAAAGGAAAGTTTGGAATATTTTTATTGCATTAAATAATGGGCAGGTACTCTTTCTTTTGTATGCTTTTAAAATTATTTTTCAGAAGGAAAGAGCAGCCCTTATTTAGTCAGAAAACTGAAACTTTCCAATTAAAACACTACAATATTAATATAGTAGTGCTCCAATCATTTAATCTCTTCTAACATGAACAATCTAGACACAGTTAAAGTCTATGGAATATCTCCAAGATAAAGTTTATTTTCTTGAGCAGAGTCCAGCAGAGTGACTTTGTACCTGTTCCTCTCAGGAAAGGTCACACTCCAAGCCCTGTTGAAAAGAGAGAAAGTGAAACTCTTATCTGATCCTTCAGTCTGTCTTAGCCAACGATTCTTCCTGGAGGGAAGCAAAGTTCATTTTCTTTCAATTGCAGTGGGTGTGCAATGCAGCAATACAAACAAGAAGGATAAATCCTGTCCAGGCCTGGAGATATTGGGCTGGAAATGTATTCTGCAGAATCCCAGTTAAATGAGGTATCAGTGAGAGTGTTTTTAATGCTGATACACCTAATCCTTCCTCCTAAAACTATAGGGCAGGCTTGGAAGCCTGGTGCCTTTGTCTGTTGGATAAAAAGGATTCCCATATGATGTTTGGATTTTGGTATTTTTCAGGACATTGAATTTTTGGTATTATTTCAAGTTGAAATTGGAGACTTAAAAGTAGCAGTTTATTTTAAAAAAGTAAAGTGAATTGGAAGTGGATTTTCTCATTTTCCTTTCCTCATCCTGTGTCCCAGCAGTGATGAAAACAGCATTTGTAGACTCTGTGGAATGGAAAAAATGGAAATGGAAAAAAAATCCATTAAATTCTGTGGACTTTGAAGCAGGAATCCATCAGTGTTGTAACACAGAATATCAAATAATAAATTTTACATTTTTCAAACAGAAGGGAATTATGTGAGGAAGGTATTGCTGAGATAAAACCTGTTGCTTAAATGCAAATCTTTTAGTGGAAATGTAAAAAAAAAATTCTGCACAGTTCTCCAGCCTTCCTCCCACCTTGGTACCTTGTTCAGTGGAATATCTCTCTGTGTGAAATAATTTAGATATATGTTGAAATACATATCTATATCTAAATACACACACGTGTGTATATATATATATATATATGAATACATATATATGTGTATATATATAAAGTGGTGCAAGCTTCTCTGTAACAGTTCTTGCTTTCCTGACAGATGTTTTTTAAAACAGAGAAGTAGGAATGAGTGTATATATGTATTTATATATAAAAATAAATAAATAAATAAATATATATATATATATTTTATATATATATATATATATATATATATACACCTGGCAGTTCAATGCAGGTTTTACTTGTGCTAACAAGATGATCTGGCTGTAACCTGTCATGAAGTTAAATTAGGCCTTGGGGTTGGTTTTATTTGTCTTACAGTTATTTTGTATCCAAAGGGTGGAGGAGCAATCTGTTTCTGCTCCTCTCCAAGCCTTAAGTGCCAAAAGACACAAAATAATCTCCTTTTTCTGGTTTGTATTCCTGGCTGGCAAAATCTCTTTGGTGTAGTGTGATGTGTGTGTGATTTAACACATCCAGCTGCAGACAACTTCTTAGAGAAATTTCTGTGGCAAGGTGGAGTCAATTCCAGGGTTGGAGCTGGAATCAGGGAGAGGCATTTTTATTTTTTTAGCTGGTTTTCACTGGAAACATGTTGATTCATCAAAATGGGGAAAAAAATAACCTGGATTCTGGTTTGGAAGGCTGAAGAGTGTCCCAGGTTGTCAGCAAACCTGTTGTGCTGTGGGGAGATTGTCACTCTGTGCTGCTCTGGCTGTGAGGGATAAAATGAGAGATAAAACATTTCCCACCCTATTGTACTTGTGGGGTTCCCAGATGAAGGCAGGAGTGATGGATCTGACTCCATGTTCTCAGAAGGCTCATTTATTATTTTATTATACTATATTATATTAAAGAATGCTATACTACACTAAAGAATACAGCAAGGATACTTACAGAATGCTAAAAAGATAATAATGAAAACTCCTGACTCTCTCCAGAGCCCTGACACAGCTTGGCCCTGATTGGCCAAAGAGTGAAAACAACTCCCAGCAGAATGCAATGGAACAATCACCTGTGGGTGAACAATCTCCAAACACATTCCACATGAGCACAACACAGGAGAAGCAGATGAGATCAGAATTGTTTTCCTTTTCCCTGAGGCTCCTCTGCTTCCCAGGAGAAAAATCCTGGGTGAAGGGATTTTATCAGGGAATGTGACAGTGACACCCCCCAGTGAAGGGTGCTCAGTGTGGAGCTCTGCACTTGGGGCTGGCTGGGCTGTAAATCTCACCTTGGGTGAGGGAGGATGTGGGATGGGCTGACCTTGTTCTCCTGTGTGAAAGGTTTTGTGTTTTCCCAACCCAGACCAGGTACAATTCTGCAATGCTGATGTTTGTGGCAGAACAAACCCCACCAAAAAGTGACCTCCCAGTGGCACAGGGCTGTCTCAGGGTGTTGGCTGGCTCCAGCAGGGCTCAGAGAACCTGACTCCAGAACCCTGACTCCATCAGCTGAGTAGACACAAAGCTTGACAAACATTCAGTGTCATTTAAAAGTAGTTTAATTTATACATTGTTTATCCCACAGCCTCTCCATATTATTGATAGAAACCCCTCTGGCTGGCTCTGACCCTCCCTGGTGTGTACTCTCACTGACCTCCCCAGTAATGCTTTTTAAAATGAGCTTTTCTGTGCTGGGAGTTGGTGGTTTACACACAGCCATAGAAACAGCCCAGTGGATTGATGGGAATAAAGAAAATTGGGAGCTTTGGTGGAAGTTTTACCTTGCTCAGCTGATGAGTCAAACCTGAACCTCCCCTGTGTGGGATATGAATTTGTAAAGAATTCTTAAAGTTTCATAGAAAGTTTACATACAAATACATTTATATACATATATTTACATACAAATACATAAACAAAAGTTTGCATACATAGATTTACATACAAATACAGGGGTAATTTTAGATGATTGGTTTTAAGGTATTTATAGCGTGGTGTGGCAAAATTTGATAAGCCAAGAAGTGTTTATAATGTATTGTAATTAGGAAATAGTTGGTTTTTGATTGTGATGGTGTGAATTATAACATCTGTATTGTCTCACCCTTCACATGAGACTGAAAATGGAATAAAAGTTTTTAAAACACCCCTCAGTTGCTCCATCTCTGGGTCAGAAAAGGGCTTAATCCAGCACCCTGCTCTGTCCAGGCAGCCTCTTGCCAGCTCAGTTGAGTGCTCTGATCATATTTTCAAAGTATTTTCTCACCCACAGTGCAACCAGAGATCTTGGCCCAGTAAGATCTATTAATAACCCAGCAGCTCTTTACATTGATCAGTTAACAAACAGAAATGGCACCCAACCTGTCAAAGTGATTGCTGCAAATATTTCACAATTTAGGAACTGTCTGGCTCATCTCTGTGTTATTCAGAATAAAAAAAATGCAAATATCTGAAATTAACAGCACCACTTTTTCCATGTGCTAGATTTAAATTAATTTCTCACTGTGCTTAAGTAGGGAATGCTGTGTCTTTCTCAGTTCTCTGCTGACCTGGATTTGTGTTTCTTTGAGTCTTTGCTTGGTGCAGAAATAATTCTGTTTGTAGAGGTGTTCCTGGCAGCCCTGCTCACCTGGGCTTTGGTTTGATGAGAGGGGGGAACTGGGGTCTGCAAACATCTCAGTGTCTGTATTGGCAGCACTCACTGGAGAAACATCTGAAATGCTCTTGAAAGCTGCTGCTGGAAAAGCAAATTTGAGCAGGATGAAAACTTTTCAAAGCTGCCTTTAAAACCAACAAAACCCCCCAACTATCTATTTTCTAGGCCAAAAGGAGGCACCACATGAGCTTTCCTATGAACAAATTCTCAAGACTTGGTAAATTTACTTCATTCTTTGAGCAGAATGTTGTCAAGTAGAAGAGTTTATTGCTTTGTAAATTCTTCTGACATGAATGTTTTCCTTTAATTAGAATAAATACAATTAAACATTGAAGTGCATGTTTGATAAATGTGAAAAATCAGAAGACTTTTTTAAGGAAAATGAATCCAATATTGCAGATGGTTTAGGAGGCTCTGATGAACTTCATGACCTGAAGAGACAGAGTTGGTGATCAAGGCCCATCTCTGACTCACCTGTGACTTTTTACTCATTGAAATAATGCCATTTCAAAGCATATTTTAAATAAACAGTGAATAGTTCAGAGTGAATTGTTAAAACTCTTGACTGAACCAAGGAGTTAACTTTGCCTTTCAGCCTTTGGATTCACCCTTGGACAAATTAGTTTTACAGTGAATAATATAATGTGGCAGTGGTCTGGATTGTGACCTCATAATTTTCCCAGGGTCATTTTTTCAGATAATAATTATGTTATTTATAAACACATTTATTTACAGATAGTATTTATCTATAAATACTCAGTTATTATTTCTGTTCATACCCAGCACTTGGCAGTTTACTTCCACTGAAGAATTTGGGGCATGATTTGAACAAGATGTTTGTGGAAACTTAATGTAAAAAAGGCAAATCATCATTTCTGTTTTTAATAAGTGCACTATTTCCACATACAGAAATTTAAAGCAAGTTATGTATTCCTTGCCCAGCTGTGGGAGTCCTTTCAGATTCCTTGCACTAAACTGCTTGGGACAAACACTGTAAGTTAACTTGAAAAATACAATGTTCAGTGTTAACCTCTAACCTTGGCAGGCTCTTTGTCTAAAATCAGAATTTCACCTGGTTTACTTCAGGCATATAGAAATAGACTTGAGTTCTGAGACTCAGGATCAGCAGGCTTATTCTAAGGAAATGCATTTAAAATGTAATCCTTGAAGCACTGAGGAAATTCAGTGTATGTATGGGATTTTGAGTGCACAGCAGGAGGTTGAGTTTCACTAAGGACCTTCCAGTATCTCAAATGTCTGTGCTGGATTCATGGGGAGTCTTCATCAGCTAATTGGAAAAGGCCTTGGCTAAAGCAAGACAAAAGGGGATAAACTGCTGCAAAAGCACCTGGGGCCAAAGCAAAAGCAACTGCAGTTTTATTTCTGGTTGTACAGAGCAGGACAGGCGAGCTCAGTTAGGATGGAGCACACTGCCATGGTTACTGCAGGATCGTTCACATCTCCTCAACCTCCTTCCAGTGTGTGCAGGAGAAGAAATGCCACCAAAACCTTTACAGAGTCAGAAGTAAAAAAACAAGGAACAACTGGAATCTACTGGTGCTCCAATGCCAGCTTCTCTTTAGGGGTATTGGAAATACATGGAATCCTTTAACCTGTTTTAATTTGAATGAACTGTGCTGCTTTAAACCAGAGACAGATTTGATCCATGATAATTGATTAATTCTCATGGCCACATCCCTTGGGGACAGACTGCTCTGTGGGAAGGCTTGGGTGGCTGCACTCCCTGGGAACCTAGAAAAGGCTTTTCAACAGATTTCAAAACACAACAGCATGCTCTAAAATTCCAGGTGAGGTGCCACAGACTAAATGTCTTCTACAAAACCCTCTGCTGATTCCTTGTCTGTTCCTTGGCTTAGCTCTGTGTTATTCACTGGTAATGCAGCAGAAAAGTAAATATCATCTAACATTCATTACTTTTAATTTTAAAGCACATTTGGGCAGCTGCCTGTGAGAGTTTCCATCAGCAGGTAAGGTGAGCTAGAGCTAAACTGAGAAGAATGGAGATTTCTGTGTAGGGTTACCCTGGCAGGGATAGTTTTACAGAAATTCAGCCAAATTCAAGCCCATCTGTTTCCCTGGCATGGCTGGCTCCCCATGGGGGTATTC
Source organism: Setophaga petechia (assembly GCA_024362935.1). NCBI lineage: Eukaryota > Metazoa > Chordata > Aves > Passeriformes > Parulidae > Setophaga > Setophaga petechia. The sequence goes on from JANCRA010000167.1 coordinate 554,542, forward strand.
TGACACCTTGTCAGCTTTTATTGAAGGTAGGGGCTGGGTGAGTTTATTTGCAGCTGGACTGGAAGGAGAGGGGATTGAGGTCTTTGCTGGGTGGGGTCAAACAGCTCACCCAAGATTTGCAGAGACAAACAAAACTCTACAACTTTGTGAAAGTTGTAAAGCTGCTATGTTTATTACAGTGTTGGATGCATGTGGAGATTACTTTTTTTAAAAGACATGCATTTTTGGGAACTTTAGGTTTTTTTAAATTTTCTTTTTAAATACTTATGTATACAATTTCACATTAGGTTCATACATACTTATTTTTACAACTTTTGCGTGATATTTGTTGCTAATTCTTTATCAGAAAGAATTTTTAGGTCAGGTAACTTGTTCTTACATCAGTCTCTCTGTCTCTCTGTTTCTCTTTCCTTTTCTTTGTCTTTAGGCTGAAGCACAGCTTTTTTTTTGAGCTTAGGCTTTTTATGAGAACAGGCAGTCAGACTAAACAGCTATGTTTTCAAACTACAGACTTAACTAAAGATGTAGATTTCACTTAAATCAAAATGGATTTCTACTCTGGAAAATTTGTACTCTGTCTCAAGTGGGTGGTACAAACCTTGCTCTTTAAGGACAACTTCACTACAGGGAAAAGACAATTAAAGGAAAGTTGTAATTCAGAGATTTCTGTGGCAAATTCAGAGTGGAGATCATGGCAAACAGCAGATCCTGTGCTGTGCTGAAGTGTGACACTGCCCAGCAGCCTGTCTGAACATCTCCATGGTTTGGGTGTGAGGACCCAGCTCCAGCAATCCCTCCAGGAGTTTGTTGGGCTGCCTTGCACCTCTGCAGTTGATGGGATCGACAGGAGACAGGCACATCTGATGATGATCAACAAGTCTCAGATTTATTGATGAACAGGCACGCTTTTATAATCACAGTAATAAGGCTCATACATATTGCAAAAGTAGAGCTCACTATTGGTCAGCTATAAAAAGTCAGCCCCGCCTCTCTCAGGATGTTTGTGGCTTCTTTTTACCTCCTGTTATCACATATTTTCTTGAACAGCTTCTTGCTCAAGGAGACTGTGTCCTTGCACAAGGCAGCTGTTGCTTTGCCAGCTGTATATTTTCATGTCTCTTTCCCATCAGCCATGTCTCAACAAAACTCTCCACATGCAGTGTTCTTGGGAACGTGGCTCAAACGTGCAAACCAGAGCTGGAGCTGCCCCACACCTGCAGCAAGCACAGGACAGGTGCCAGAGCTGTGCTGAGCTCAGAGTGGCAGCCAGGAGCTGGGGAGCCTGCAGGCAGGGCTTGATACCCTGGATGTTCCTGGGAAGGGGCACTGATGTCCTGTCCCTGATGTGTTGGGGTTAAGAAGTTGAATTCTGTTCTTATTGCAAAGCAGGTGACACCTGCTGGGGCTGTGCAGAGGTGAAACAGCAGGCAGAGCTGGAGAGGACCAGACCTTTCTGAGAGTGCCCTGATGCTCACCCAAAATAGGGAGTTTGCTTCCCAGCCTGGTAATTCCAGGAGCACAGCCCTCCTGAAAGGCTGAGTGGCTACAGGAACAGCCAAGGGCTCTCTTACCTGGAGGAATGAGTTTGTCACCTTGGTTTTTTAAGATTCTCAAGGCCTTCTGATGTTGACATTCTTGTAAGGAACTTTATCACGCACTGTCTTGTAAATAACTTATTGTTTACATTCCTTCGATGGAGGAGGAGAGAATTGATGGATGTTGGTGTGACCAGTGTCATTGGAGAGGTGTCACTGTCACCCTCCAATCCGCTGTCACCTTTGTAAAACTATAAATATTGGAGTCAGAAAAATAAATATCCCTTTTTTCCTTCACCTTGAGAGCAGTGTGCTCGTGTTCCTTCGTGTCCCATAGCGACATGAGTTCTTCTGTCACTGAAAGCCTTTGCAAAGATTGATCTTTCTAAGCCTGATTTGTAAGTCCTGTTTCAGTTTTGTGTGACTCCTGCCAATCTGTGGTTGATTTGGGGAAGGGAATTACCTCTCATCCTGCCTTAAACATCTGTCAGGAGCAGGCCAGGGTGCACTGCAAGGGAAAACTCTGAAAACTCTGCATTCCTGAGAGAACCCACTGTGTTCCTGTTGGTGCCAGCTCCTCCTGCAGCCCTTCCAGGTGAGCATTCCTGCCAGGAAGGGTCCCTGGAGCAATGTCTGTGCCTGCTGAGCTCACAGTGGGCTGGGGGTGCCCCAGGTGTCCCTGCCTGGCACCCCCTGGCTGGTGCTGCCTCAGCACCAGCACAGGATATTCCAAATATTTCCAAATATTTATATTTGGAAATATAAAAATGCAGAGTTCTCTGATGGAAGTGAATGTTTAAAACTTCCTGCTGCACTAATTTCAGCTATGTGGAACTAATGTAGTTTTTGCTGATCAAAACCACAGGAAAAATGCTCTCTGGTTGATTCTGTAGGGCTGGTCTGGCTCATAGTTTTCATCCTGAAGATAAAGAACTACTCAAGTGATTTTTAATTTTTATTTTATTTTATTTTTTACATTCAATAACTAGAGTCCTACAGTTGAGAATTCAGGTTTAATTACAAACTGTATTGAGCTGTTAGCTGTGCTTTAATCCCTTCCATTTTAATTCTTGCAAATCCATCCAATAATGTATTCTCTTGAGTTTCTTTGTTATTCCTTTATTAGCAATGAGTTCTGTCTAGAAAGCTTTTTCATTAGATTTCAAAATAGCACAGCATGCTCTAAAATTCCAGGTGAGGTGCTACAGATTAAATGTCTTCTACAAAACCCTCTGCTGACTCCTTGTCTGTTCCTTGGCTTAGCTCTGTGTTATTCACTGGGTAATGCAGCAGAAAAGTGAGTATCATCTAACATTCAGTACTTTTAATTTTGAAGCATATTTGTGTAACTGCCCATGAGAGTTTTCATCAGAATGTGTGGTGAGAAACAGGCTGGATGGAGAGCTGCTGTGGGGTTTTTCCATGGCTCTGACCCCAAGTTCAGAGAAAATGCTGCAGAGCTTCTCTCAGCCCCAGTGGGTGGTGCTGCTTGGTGTGGAAGCCACAAACATATCCATCCTCACTTTGTTTTCTACCCTTTTTCAACAATGCTACTACCTTCTTCATGGTTTTATGGTGATGTCCAGCAGCTCCCTGCCCGTGGGCCCAGAATGTTTCAGCTGCCATGGCATCACCTGCACAGGCCACAAAAGGAAATTTAAAACAAAAGGAAATTCAAACCAAAACCATAAAACCATGAAGAAGGTAGTTACATTATTGAAAAAAGTTAGAAAACAAAGTGAGGATGGATATGTTTGTACCTGAATTTTCTTCCTGGGGCAAAAGCCCTTCCTCTGCAAGTGGAGGGTCAGATCCTCTTCTGCTGCCACCAGAGGGCTTGGGTTGTAGAATTTTAATTCCTGGTTCTTTGCTGATAGACAGAACCCTTGGAAAACTTTGCAGCCCCTCCTGAGTGGCCTCCCTTGCAGCACTCCCTGTCAGCATCCCGTTTGTTCCCCTGGGGCAGGTGTTGGCTCTGCTGCCACTTCCATGGGTCAGCCCAGCCAGGAGTGACAGGAGGAGAACTGCAACTGCTGGAATGCTGAAAAACTCTGGGAACTGCTGCTGGAGCTGCCCTTGGGGCAGCCTGGGAGAAGTTGTGTTTGACAAGAAATGGAGTGCAGGAACAGGCAAAGGTGTGTGCAGACATTGGGGTTTCTCCAGTGCCATTGCACTGGGAAGAGCATTCTGCAGCTGTGACATTGGTTTGGTTTGAGCAGGCAGGTGTCTGCTAGGCAAGGCAGGAGCTTCCTCTGAAATGGAAAATGTAAACCTCCTCCCTCTGAATTATTATAATTTTGAAATTAAGAGGCTCTCATGGAAAGACAGGGGAATAGGAATAACAATTCTTTCCTAGGAAAATTAAAAATGCAGTAATACAAACCAACCCTGCCAGAGTGAGAGCAGTCCCTGTCCCCTGTGTGCCAGGGTGGTGTCCCAGCCCCATCCCAGGGGGGCTCAGCCCTCCTGCAGTGCCAGCTGTGGTTCTGCTGGAGCAGGGATCCTGCACAAGGGGGGAGTTTTCCTCTGCAGCTCCAGGGCTGCTGCAGATGGGCCTGGGCTCCCTCTGGCCATGCAGGGCAGCAGAAAGCTGCTCCTCTGGCAATGCAGGGGGCAAAGGCTGCTGTGCTGTGCCAGGCTCAGCTTGGATCCAGGTAGGAATGCTTGGCTCCTGCCCTGGGCACAGCATCTCCCCATGGGATGGGGGAATTGGATCAGCCCTGCAGGGACACTCAGTGGCCATGGACAGCAGAGATCTCCTGGAGGGAGGATTGGCTGTGGAAGAGAGAAAGGAAAAACTGCCCATGGACAGCAGAGAACTGCCCCAGCTCTGACAGGTGGGGATAGAACACACACCCAGCCACATCTTGCAAGCCAGGACAAAGCTGATGGTGAAGAATGGAAGGTGAGCATTAAAGCTCTCCTCACACCTTTGCAGTGCAGCTGTTGCTGGGTGTTGCAGCCATGGAAGCAGTGAGTTTATTGTTTTACAGCCTTTCATAAGTCATGCTGGAGTTAGCACTGAGCACAGCTGAGGCTGACATACCTAAAAGTGAAATGGGAACTGAATTAAGTTGAATAGATGTAAAAAGTGAAAAAACTAGAAACTGATGTAATGTGCATTTTTCTACATATATATTAAATACATCTGAATCAGGCAAGTTCTTTGGAAAATTAATGTCTGGAGAATTCCAAGTGCATTGATTTAGTCAATTTTATAGAATGACCACACACTGAGATTTGGCAAAGGACCTAAACCACCTTATTGCCTGCAAAGAATGGCTGATTGCAAGCAGACTTGGAACATAATGAAGTTCCTTTTTAATAGGAAGGGGGTTTTGAGTTGCATCTTCACAGGCTGATGAGAATTATTTACAGAGTTAATAGAAGTTCTCTATATAAGGGTCTGTGTTAGGTAATATAACTTGATCCAGCTTAAAAATAAAACTGCATTCAGTTTGTATGACAACTTGTGTGTCTGTGGTTTCTAAGTATTTGCAGAAAATTCTGTGTGTAAACCAGAGCTTTTTAATTAATCAAGATGCTCACATTGTATTAATAATGCTTTTCTGAGCTTTTCTGTGTGGCAGGGTTAACAGCTCTGAAGTCTGAGTGTTCCCAAAGCAGGAGTGTGAGTGTCAGCAGTGCTGGGTGCTGTCAGCTGCCCCATTCATAAAACAGGTCAGGTGGTTCAGGTCACTGCTTGTGAGAAGAGTGAGAAAAGGCTTTATTTCAATAATTTAGATTATTTAATTTAACCTGTTTAGATTGTTAAAGTGTTTAAGTGATCACCAACTGAACATATCTTAATTTATCAACAATGCCATGGAAAAACAAAGATTGGTTATTGGACACCTTCTCATTATAAATCTTCTGTTTGTTAAAAAAATCATTAGCATTTACTTCCATCACCTTTTTTGCAATAAGATCTCTTTAAGTAGCAGTGAGGTTTCAGCCCAAGCTTGATCTGGGGTAACTCACACAGATTTTGGGGAAGGCTGCTCCAGTGTTCCTTAAGTAGAGTTTTTTGGAGCACTGTCCATTGTAGTATCTGTCCCTTCAGCTGCTGCAGCTTCTGTCTCAGTGGAGCTGCACCATCTCATAGCAGCAGAAAATGGAATTGTTTCAGTACATGATTGCTGTTATGTAGTAGCTGTTTGTTTTGACAGATGTTGTTTTAGTTTCCTGTCTACCAAGTATTCAAAAATATGTACTTCACTAGAAACTAATGCCATAGGCTGCTTCATTTTATTAACTAGGCATAAAGAGGTTCAGAAATTAAACTAAGAGTCTACATTTTTATTTTAGGTCATTTTTTGCAATATCTAATTAAAAAAATGGAATAATCAAACATTTTTCTTTGCAACTCATTCTTCATAAACCTTGGAGTCAGAGTTCTGAATCTTTGCAGAATTCTGGTTTGACTCTGTGTCATCTCATAATGGCAGTTTCTGAATTTCCTGCCTCTGTTCATGAAGAGAGAAACTCAGAAAAAAGCAGCATGGCTGCTTTTTATATCAAATGATGCCTCTGGAATGATAGCTGAAAAGAATAATGAGTCTTCACTTTCTCAGCCCTCCTAGCCTGCACACAGGATAAAACCAAGTTGCTAGGGAAGTTTTGAGTCTGGTGTAATTAACTGAACAATTCAGAGTGTGCCTGTGAGTGCCTGCTGTCTCCAGTTGTTGTCTGGAGCTCTGCTTGCTCCACTTGTGAGCTTTGGGGAAGGTTAAATTTATTCCCAAAAGCAGCAACTTTGTGTTTCCTGCAGTTTGTGGCAGTGGAGTTGCATCTCTCAGAAGCTTTTCCCAGTCTGTGGCCAGGATTGTGCAGGTTGGTAGCAGAGCTCCAGATGAAATTCCTTTCTGCAGCTGGAGCATTTGGGTTTGAAACAACAGGTGAAGGCAGAGGTTGTGTTCTCCTTGGGGCTGGAGTGATCATCCCTGGGTGAAAGGACAGGTCTGCCAGGGCCAGGATTTACTGGGCTCATTTCTGAGGCTCTGATCCTCAAAGGCTGTATCCACAACAATGTTTAGTGTTTTTTTTTTTAACCAGCATTGGGTTTTGGAACCACCTCAGTCTGTGCTTTCTTGCTGCTGCATTTCTTTTGTGAAATATGATGAAAATGCTGTGTGATCTCTCTCTGGAGATAACTCAGTGCATAAAACAAAAGAAAACAAACAGCCCCTAAGCTCTCTTGATGGGTCAATAATGTGTCATTGTTGCTGGTTTCCTCTTTTTAAAAATCACTCTGTTTTGTCTGATGGGACAAACTGGAAGTGTCAGGGCTGGCACATGAGGTAAAAACCTACCTTAGTAACAGAATTCAAACACCATTCTTGATCATCTGCAGTAAAAAATGCCTGAGTCTAATTTATTAGCTGTTGTCAACACATAGGCACAAGCATGTGTGAACACACAGCCTGGTCCTGAGGCTGCTGAGGGCAGTAAGTACAGAAATGCTGTCATGAATGGGGGGACAGTGCTGAACCCAGAAGGGACATGGGTGTGCTGAACTCAGCCAGAGACATGGGTGGGTTCAGTGACACGTAAATAAACTGGGACCATGGGCTGGGAACAAGGCAGGGAGGGCCCTGAAGGCTCCCTGTGTTCCATGGAGGTGGAGAGAGAGCAGAGGATAAAGGGGCAGAGCAGCAGGGGTGGCTCAGGGCAGTGGGGATGGCAGAGCTGGGAGGAAGGCACTGCACATCCCAGCTCCAGGCAGCTCTAAGCTGTGGCATTCACATTCTCTGATAAAATCCCTTCACCCAGGATTTCTCTCCTGGGAAGCTGAGAAGCCTCAGAGAAAAGGAAAATGACAATTATCTCATTTGCTTCTCCTGTGTTGTGCTCATGTGGAATGTGTTTGGAGATTGTTTACCCACAGGTGATTGTTCCATTGCATTCTGCTGGGAGTTGTTTTCACTCTTTGCCCAATCAGGGCCAAGCTGTGTCAGGGCTCTGGAGAGAGTCAGGAGGTTTCATTATTATCCTTTTAGCATTCTGTAAGTATCCTTTCTGTATTCTTTAGTGTAGTATAGCATTCTTTAATACAATATAGTATAATAAGGTAATAAATTAGCCTTCTGAGAACATGGAGTCAGCTACATCATTCCTGCTTTTATTGGGCATTCCCAGCAAATAGAAGAGTAAGGGAGCTTGGGGATGTGTGGATAAAGTTGGTGATGCTGCTCAGTGTGAGAGAAAATGGTGCAGAGAGGCACGAATGGGCCCAGGGCAAGGGCAGTGGCTGGGACAGGCAGGGTCAGCTCTGGCTGCAGTCAGGACACAGGGACATGGCTCGGGCAGCAGGACAGGGTGAGGGCACTGAGGGTCTGACTGCTCTCTCAAAGGCCTCACCACAGAGAGAGAAGTTATTTAAGCGTAAAAGGTTTCTGGCAAAGGCCTGTAAGTGGGTGTAGACTGCAGAGTGGGAAATCCAGTCTGGGACTCAGATGTCAGCCCACTGGAGAGCCAAACTGCTGGAGCAGTTTATTGAGAGGAGTAGGGAGGGTCAGCTAAGCCATGTTGTTTTAATAGGAGCCATTTTAAGCATGACTAAAGCCTGGAGCTTGGGGCTCAGGAGCTCAGTTTCCATCCTGTGTGCTGGAAGGAGTGCTGCCATCTGACAGAGCCCCCATTATACAGCTGGATGGAGGAGAGCAGGGATTCCTGAGTCACTCTGCTGTGGTGTTGTGGGTCCCCAGAATGAGGTGAGAGATGAGAATCTGACTCCAAGTTCTCAGAAGGCTGATTTATTATTATATTATATCATAATATTGATGATATTATATGATAATATAATATATTAAAAATATATATATTATATTATCATAACTATATATAATAATGTATATTATTAAAAGAAATTATATATGAAAACTACTAGAAAAAGAGAAAAGATACATCAAAAGGCTTAACAAGAATGATAAAACTGGTGACTGATACAGAGAGTCTGACACAGCTGGCTGTGATTGGTCATTAATTAAAAACAATTCACATGGAACCAATCAAACATTCACCTGGTGGTAAACAATCTCCAGATCACATTCCAAAACAATCAGATCATTATTGTTTTCATACATTTCTGAGGCCTCTAAGCTTCCCAGGAGAAGAAATTCATAAAATACCATGGTGACACTGGTGGGACAGAAGCCCTCATCTCATCCACCCTCCTTGTTTCACATGCACATCCTGGAAAGGAGGGAGGAATGTGAGGCAAAACCCCCAGGATGTCACTGGCCATTGCTGTAGGAAGTGTAATAACCAGGAAATTTTCCCTGGAAGCCTTTTCTCCCCAGATTTCTGTGCTCAGTTTTATTCTCTGTTCATGACTCCTTCAGCAGCTCTGTGTGGTTAATTGGCCCTCATGGTCTTTTATTTTTCCCTTGCTCAAAGCACAATAAAGCTGAACATTTCTGGAGATCCTTGTGCTGCAAGGCACCTCTAGCTGCTGCTACTGAGTGTTCCCTGTCCCAACCTGGGCCCCTAAATCTCACCCCTGGCTGCCCTGGGCTGATGGGAGAGAAACCATTGGAAGAAATATTCTTCCCTTCTTTCCCTGAGCACAGATTTACTTCCTGTGGGAACTGCTGACTGTAGATCACAAATAGCTTGTTAAAATGATCAATGGTTTCCCTTATTGAAATGAAAATCTGGTTATAGGATGAAGTGTGGGTTTGTCAGATTTACTATGGTGATAACCCACAGAAGTGTTTAAGAGATGGTTGCACCAATTCGTTTTCTTTTATAGCATAACCTTGTGGAAGTTGACAGTTACCATGGTTTCACATTGCTCAACATTAGTTCCCCTGGAAAAAAACCCAAAACCAACTTGTTTCGTTTTTTTTTTCATAGTGAGTAAGGTATTGTTGTATCAATTGAAATCCAAACAGATAAAGAAATTTGAATTTAAAAGGAATTTCAACAAAATACTGACAAAAGGGAAGGAGGAAACATGATATTTTGCCAAAACAAGCCAACCTGGAGATCTACACTTCAGTAAATTCCTTGGAGCAGCCCAGGTGTGCTTGCAGTGCCAGAGCTGTGACAGAGGAGGGGCAGTGAGTGTCCAGGCAGATTGGAAAGGCTGCATGTGTTTATCTGCACTGGATGCTTTTCCTGGAAGGAAACAGCTGCTTATCTCATGCAGAAAAGTGATTATTGATACAGTTGAAATGAAAGGAGCAATCCCAAGCAAGCAGAGTGATCAGTGTGGGCAGGAAACCCCCTTGGCTGTGCTGTAATTGCAGGGCTTGGGCTGGGAACGAGCTGCACCCTGGGTTTGTTGGGGCTGTAATTGCAGGGCATGGGTTGGGAACCAGCTGCACCCTGGGTTTGTTGGTGCTGTAATTGCAGGGCTTGGGCTGGGAACCAGCTGCACCCTGGCTTTGTTGGGCTGGCTCTGCTGTTGTGGGTCCCTGTGGGAGTTTCCACCTTTGCCTTTTCCCCATGAGCCATTCCTGGCCCTGCAGACCCCAGGGCTGGGCAGCCAGGGGCCTTCAGCTGATAAATTTGGTGCCTCCTCATTGATCTGCTGTTGTCAAAAGGTGAATTGCACTGCTGAGCCAGGCTGCAAAGAGTGGTACAAAGCTTCAGGCTGCGTTCAGGTAGATTAGGTTTTGATAATCATTAGGGTTAAAGGTGTCATTTTAAAAAAGAAAAACGTTTTTTGAATGGAAAACTTGCTATGGGCACTGTGTGGTATGTATTTTAGATATAATCGTATCTGAGAAATTGGTTTAATGTTTCAGTAACACTGGGTGGACTAATTATGGGAGGATACTTAAAATCCTTTAGAAAGTCAGCCTTGTAATCTATTTATAGATTTATCCTCTTGGGTTTTATGGTACATCATCTTAATGTACTATCTACTAATTCAAATTCAAGAGTTGCCTAAAGCACAATAGAAACTGTAACATTCTGCTTGTCCTTTTTTTCTCTGGTCTTTCTAAGGAGATAAAATACAGGGAGTCATGTTGGTAGATGGAGCAAGTACACAGACAGCATCTGAGTACAGGTCTGTTAAATAGTGTCTGGTATTATTAATTCATAAATTTAGAATTTACTAAATTATAACATTATATCATATAATATGATATGATATTTTTAATTTATAAATTATTAATTAACAAATTATTAATGATAATTATATTGATGATTTTAATAATAATAATAGTTATGGTTGTAGGTAGTAGAAATCAGCCCTGTTATTAGCAGACACAAACACTAATAGTGTGCTTTAGTGCCTGGCTGTGTGTTTTAGGAGATGCTGAGTATTTTTTAGCACTGACAGGAGGGGCTGGAGCTCTGTGCCATTGCAGTGACCCTGCTCTGGGGGAGAACAGCTGGGGTGTTTGACTTGCTCCAACCCTCTCTGTCCTGGGGCTCTGCCCTTAGGAAGAAGCTTTTGAGCCTGAAATCAGACTTTTAGTAGAAAAGTAGGAATACCACTGAAAACCCACGTGTAACTTTGCTGTAGCCATTGGAATTGTTGTTGGAGGTTCAGAGTGCTGTAAAAAACACAAACCCAATGCAGGGATGGGTGGAACAATTTCTGTGAGCAAGTTTAGGTGCTGCTGTTCAGAAGAGATTGTTTTGTTGTTTAGAAGATGTTGTTCATCTCCCAGCCTGCAGCTCTGTGGGGAGAGCAGTACCTGTGTTTGTGTGTTGGGAATGACTCTCTGGTCTCTGCATGGTGCCAGTGTATGTGATATAACCAAGGATATTCCTGTTTTAACCCTGCTATCTGATAGCTTAATTTAATGTCCTGTTCCTCCACAATCACCCTGAGACTGTATAAAAAACAAATTTCCTCCTTTTACTGGCCATTCATGGAGTTTATTGACTTTAATCATACCACTCACAGCTATCTATTTCCCACATTGAAGAACCTTAATATGTTTAGCCTGTCCTAGGATTCCAGCTACCCCACATCTTTAAACTATTTATTGCCATTTTTATACCTCTCTGTTCTCTAGCAGTGTCCTCTTCCAGGTGGGATATCTGGAATTCCATGGAGTGTCCAAGACACAGCCTTACTGTGGCTTTGAAGTGGCAAAAAAAATTATATGGGGGGAACAAAAGGGGGAAAGAAATCTAAGAAAGGACATGATTTATTCTTAAATTTCCTTTCTGTGGCTGAACAGTGAGCTGATGTTCCCAAACTGACCATAGCAATGCTGTGCTCTGTCCTGAGCAGTGTGGCTGATTGTGCCCCCCATGTGCTGGTATTTAGGGCAGCTTTTCTCTGACTACATCTGGTGATGTCCAACTCAATCCCTCAGTTCTTCTGCCCAGTCACTCAATATCATGAAATGGTGTGATTTTCCACACACTGAACAAATTTGTATTATTGGTAAATGCTGTTACTTCAGTGGAGCTTAACTCTGAACATGTTCTTGAGCTGGTTCTGAAGAGGAGGCCAGAGCCTGTCTCAGTGTCATATTCCTGCCATGTTCTTTTGCAAGAATAATTAACTGTGAAATTGGTATATTTGAGGATGGTGACACTTCAGGGAGTTTTGCTGTTTTCTGTGGTTACAAAATGTGTCAGTGCCAGTGTGGTAGTCCCAGTCCCAGTCTGAACTGATGCCTCTCCTCAGTGGGGACAGGTCACTCAAGGAATTACTGCCTCACTCAAACACTTCCATGCATGGTTTTCACAGCTGACTTCACAAAAAGCCAGAAGAACACAAACAAGTTGCTTCTAATGCTTTTTCAGTTCTTTGAGCAGCTCTGTTCCCTTCCATTCTGCAAGGAATTCTGTGCTGACAGCTTGGCTGACTTCCTCTTTGTAGTTTCCTTGCCTGTATATAGATTTGGATTTCCTCTCTCTTTGTCTACAGGCCCATAAACACATGTGCACCTCCCTTGGTCAGTAGTTGTTTTCTTGGTAAAATCAGCAAGTTCTGCCCTTAAATGCTGGTTCTTACTCAGCTGGTGGGACCAGGTGTGATGATCCATCTTTACAGACAGATTTTGTGATTGTTTGTGGGGTGATACCAGGGTGCAAAAAACCAACACAGTACAGGGGGTTTGCAGTAATAACCAAAACAAATGCAGCTTTATTGAATGACCACAGCAAAAAAAGGTGTTGAGGAGGGAACCGGGGAAAAAAGGAGAAAATAATGGAAAAGAGGGAGGAAAAGAGAATGGGTGTATAGCTACCAAATGCACTGCAGAGTCCTTTGGTATCCAGGAGCTCACCAGGCCACGTCCGGGGAGATCTCAAAATCTGTAGCTAACTCAGAGGGTTTTATTAGGATAATTCTACTGAAAATTGGGGGGGAGCAGATACAATAAGGAACAGATGTAACAGGTAGTCCGTGTTCTCAGCAGTAAATGAGAGCCATTGTCTTCTTGGTCCAGCAGTCACAACCTGCAGGCAAACATCTCGCTGTGGTCAGCTTTGGTCCCCCACACACCTCCCCGGGGCTGGGGGTTTCAGTCCCAGTCCTTGATGGAGCAGAGGGGCCTTTCCACATGGGGATTCCATGGCTCAGTCCTTGATGGAGCAGAGGGGCCTTTTCACATGGGGTTTCAGTCTCAGTCCTTGATGGAGCAGGGAGACCCTTTCACATGGGGGTTTCAGTCCCAATCCTTGGAAGGAGCAGAGTGCCCTTTCCACATGGGGGTTCCATGGCTCAGTCCTTGATGGAGCAGAGGGGCCTTTTCACACGGGGGTTCCATGGCTCAGTCCTTGATGGAGAGGCTCCTCACATCTCAGTCTGTCTGTCCTGGTGGTTGTAAAACAGGTGAGGCTCTTCTGTTGGAGACCACCTGACACTCAGGAGAAGCCCAGCCAGGCCGAGAGGTGGGCCAGCTCCCCATGCTGTTGTTGCAAACAGGGCATGGTGCCCCCTTCTCCTTCTCGTTGGGCTCAGTGTAGCACACAGCAGACACCACCTGTGAGAACAATAACTTAGCAATGCTCTCAGGTCTCAGGCCCATGACTTTCTCCTTTGGAGCCAGGGGTTTAAGACAGGGGGAGTTTTCTCTTCACTGGTCCCCCAATGACAGTCGTGACGCAGATGAGGGAAAATTCAGCCAGACTCACCCCAGCTCAGCCCCTTCAGTGCCCTGTGCAGCTCCCCCAGCTCCTGCTGGACCCACCTGTGGCAGAGCTTTTGTGCTCTGTGTGGCAGACCACCTTCAGTACAGACCCCCACCCTCCTTTTGAGCTGTTGGGTGGGGTTGTGACATGAAAAATTGTCTGTCTTAGCCAGAAAAGGGAAGAATATTTCCTTTCTACAGCTCTTAAAGGTTGATTTAATCTGTCTTGTAGTGCAATAACTGTGAGGGTGTCATAACAGCACTGGCCATTTGGAATGTATTACAGCCCTCAGCACACTTACCCACAGGCATTTAGGCAAACATGAACAACCAACTTGAAAATCACTGAATTTCAAGTAATGCTTTGTTAACTTCATACTTTGAAAATAGGCATACATCCTCCCACCTCACTTTTTTCCCCCTCAGAGAACTGTAAAATACAGTATTCAATGTTTCCAAAGCTGAATTCTCTTAAAATTTAATTGAGGAAACTGTGATCCCATAAAAAAAAAAAGAATTCCTGCCTTACTTGGTCATTAAAACCCAATTTTATACATCTGGAAAGTGCTGTTCATTTCTTGTGTTCCACAAAATTAGCATGTCAGCTGAATGGAAAGGAAAACATGGGATGACACATTCTGCCAGTTCCAGTTATCCTGAACTGCTTGTATCAAATAGAAAGAAAACCTCAATACAAAACCTGTGGAGCACAAGAAACACAGAAATCACAGAGCACTGAATGTATCCAATCTGGATTTGTTCCTGCAGTCTGTTCTGCTGAAGATCAGGTTTCCCAGCAAAGGGGGATCCTTTCTCCATCCCACTCCCTGGAATTATGGCTATTTGCACATAAATCCCTTCTCATAGCCTGTTGGACAGGTGGGTGATGAATTGGAGGCATTTCCATAGATACATCACCATTGAGCACAGACCTTTGGGGATGTTTTGTGCCACCTTCTTGCTTGTAGGATTTGTTCATAATGCTGCAAGCAGCTCAGCTGGATGGAGTGAGCACCAAGCAGTGTCTGCAAAATGGGTACTCGGTGTTGTTCCAAAGAGTGATGCTTGTTCTCTTCTGCTAACAGAGATCCTGGTGAAAATAGCAGGGAGAACTAAAAGAAAAACCACTGGAAGGATGAACTGTGGGAGAAAAAAGAGGATGAGAGAGGGCTGTGTTTAGTGCCTGTGTGCTGGGCTGGATGGGTCACAGTCCATCAGTTTTTGGCACCTTTCAGAGTGTGGCAGCAGTGGGAGATCCTCGTGCAGAAGTTTGATGCTGTTAGAGAGAAACTCCCAGTGTTCCTCAGCCACTGAGGCACTGAGCATCCTGTCCTTGTACCAGGCAGGTCCTGACCCAAACCACACCCAGAGCCCAGAAAATGGCACTGAAATGTTACAAATATTAGAATTGGAGGCAAGATGTGAAGCTAATGCAGCTTCTCCGCAGAAAAGGAGCAAACAGCAAAAAGAAGATGATGGGGTGGCTGGTTCTGCTGGTTCTGCTGTCTGTGGTTCCAGATTTAGGGCACTTGAAGCAGTAAAGGAATCAGAGTCAAGGAATCCCAGTCTGGTGTGATTCATAGGATGTTTTCTGCTGAATATGGCCTTTATGCTTCTGGCCTGTCACTGCTGGGCCATTTGGGAGTGAAAAGATTTCTTTTGTGTTCCTGATGGTGCCACAACCTAACTACCACCTCAGTCAGACAACTTAACTCTCATCTCTGTCTCTCATCCCCAGAGCTTGACCTGCAGGACTTTTTTTCCCCATACACTTTTATCCTGTGCTTTATCAGGACAGCCATGATCTGCTCATTGCAGAAGTGATGCACTGCTGCTCTTAGAATTGGCAAGAGAATTATCTAAAAATCCCCACTTCCACACTGGAACACTCACTCAGCTGCTCAGAACACTGTTGTTTGCTCTGCTTGCTGTTTCTAGTTTAAGTTAATTCATATGGCTTTAGTATAAATCTTTTCAGATGCCTTTGCTGTTATATTATTGCATCCTTGTGAAATTCACAAATTTGGTGTGTATAAAACCATTTAGCTTTCTGTTAAGGGTATGGAATTTAAGTAGATTATTGGTGAATTGTAATTTTAAGAAGTGGTGTCAGAACTTGGGATTTCCTCACTTGTGACAGCGGTCACAGGGGTTTGTAGAGGATGGAAGAGACAGGATCTTGATTCCATGATCAGAAGGCTTGATTTATTATATTATGATATATATATAACATTATAACTATACTACATAGGAATAGAAAAGGAAAGGAGCTTCTTCAGAAGCTGGCTAAGCTAAGAATAGAATAGAAAGAATAATAACAAAGATCTGTCTGTCTGCAGAGGGTGAGAGCAGCTCCACTGTGAGTGGTCAGTAGATCCAAACATCTACAGGGGACCAATCCCAGGTTGACCAGTTGCATTCCACAGCAGCAGATAATAATTGTTTACATTTGTTACTGAGCTTCTCAGCTCTAGCAGGAAAAATCCTACAGAAAGGATTTTTCACAAAGGATGTCAGTGACACACACACCCTGTAGCATCAGGGACTGAGCTAAAGTGATATTTAATAAAACATCCTCACTATCAATGTTCTAGCCTATGATTGTTCTGAAGAAGTTTATTCCTCTTTGTAACTCTTCACACTCTGTCTGAAAACACCTTTAGTGTCCAGGCACAGGAAACCAGCTCATGGTATTGCTGGAATTGCTGCACAGCAGAACAGCTTAGCAAGGATGGGGGGTTCAGGTTTCCAGCTGGGCTTCAGTGCAGTGATTTTCACCCTGCTGCTCCTTTGCTGCTCTCCAAATGCTGTCCTGGGGGGGAGCCAGCATGGAGAAATTAGAAAAACTTCTGAGAGAGCTTTAGGAAAGGCTTGGGATGCTGGGCATGATGAACAAAAACAGCACAGAGAGGTGGGTGCTGCTGTCTCCTGCTTCAGTTGTGTCACTCTGAGAACAGATTAACACAAAAAGGGCTTCTCTTACTTTTAATTTTTGTGTTAGCACCTATTACTTTTAATTTTCTGTTAGTACCTGTGGGGTGCACTACGCTTGTAAACATACAGGATAAAACTCAGTTCTGAAAATGGAAGAAATTTATGACAAGAAATATTTGAAGCAGTATTTTATTACATTTGTTGGGAGAAAAAACTTCCTCAGAAGAAACAACTGTATTTAGAAGTGCACACATTCTCCTTTTCATGATTTTCCTTGTTGTCTCTGTTGGTGTATTGGGTTTTTTCTGTAGTGCAGCTGACAGAAGAGAAATCAAAGGGGTTTTTTCTGTCATTTCAGTATGAGTGAGCAAAAATTATTGCCTCTGCAACTTTCTCCAAAAATTGATTAAGCTGGGGTTTCTGCAAGCTTGATTAAATTGGGGTTGTGGCTACCAAGAAGCCAGAGAGAAATAAGAGTGGAGGGTCTCACACCAGCCCCAATGAGTCTGTCCATTTGGGAATATTTCAGCAGAGGAAAAGTTGCTCCTTTTTTTAATTAGTTGGACACACATTTATGGGTAAAGCTTGTTTTTAGTCTAAAAAAGCAGGCAAAATGCTGCAAATGCATCAAATGTCCCAGAATGTGCAATCTGACAGGGCTGGCCAGCAGTTGGTGTGTGAGGTGAAATGACATTTCATCTGAAAGAAAATTTTGAAAAATGTCTGCACACTTCTGCATCTGTGAAAAGTTAGGGAAAATGAAACAGTTTTGTAAAATAATCCAAACTTTTCCTTCCAGAAAATATCCTTCTGCTATTACACACTTCTGAAGGCAGGCAGCTGGCAGCATCCCTGCCCACAAAGCTGGTGTTGTTCACAGCTGGCATTGCAGCATTTTGCCTGCTTTTTTAGACCAAAAACATGCTTTACCCATAAAAGTGTGTCCAACTAACACAGCCAAAAAAAAAAGGAGCTACTTTTCCACTGCTGCTTCTCCTCTGCCACCCCTGGCAAGGCTTGCTCTGACTTAGCAATGCAGAAATGTTATTTATAGACCACAGGAGTCCTCAGAGATAAGTAATTCTATTTCTTCCCCTTTTTATGAAGAATGAACCTGGAGCTTGCACAGCAATCCAAGGCTGAGCATTTTCTCTGGCACAGGGCTGATGCTGACCCTGGGCTTGTGGCCTTGGGCAGCTTGTGGGAATATCAGTTTCTCAGGAAAATGGGAGGTTGCTCTGTTTACCTTTGAAGTACAGCAAAATGGTCTTGATTCAGTTCTAATGAAGTGCAGAGTGACACTCAGAGCAGGGAGGTGGCTGGCCTAAGGTAGAACATGCAGAAATTCCTGCTCCACCATATGCTTTTAATCCATACTCACACTTTTCTTAGATTGAGACTGCACTGAAAGAAGGCTGCTGTCATTGAGCAGCCAACATTGGATTTTTAATAAGATGAAAAATCTGCTTTGAGGGGGGAAAAAATCAAAAGAAATGGTAATTTCTGTGGCATAAAAAAAGTTTCCTGATACGAATTGTCAAAATGAGCTACAGATCTTTTTGTGAGATTGTTTCCATTAGATTTGGGCTGATAGCATTTATTGGACAGCCTGTCTGGAAAGGGATCAAATGAACTCCAGCTCCCATCTTCCCTCCAGACCAGAAGTCAAGATTTCCCAGAGCAGAGGTGTTCTAAGCTATCCTCAGACAAAGCAGTATTTGGCATTTCCTTAACTCAGGAGTTGACAAATAGAAACTTTGTTCATTTTTCCAGTTAATAACTTCAGCTCAGGCAAGAGATATATATATATAAAAAATATGTGCTAATGTTAACTGTCACTATGAGAAGGCAGTGCTGGGAGACATCTTGGTTTTGACCAACTTTATTTGTTTAAAAGCAACTGACCCAACAAACAAAATCCCCAACAAATCAAACCAAAGAAAACAACGAAAGTGTGTGGGAGTTCTAAGGACATTGCAAAAACTTGGATATTTTATTTTTAATTATAATCTGGTGTTTTATTAATGCTTGTGCATATAGCAGAGTTAAGCTTTTTAATAAAAGTATGCTTCAGGCCAAATCATATTTTATCAAAAATCTTTTATGCATTATATTAGACACTAATGATATGCCAGATCCAAAAGGGAAATAACTGTTCCTGTACTTCAGGAGGGAAGTGAGAGCTGATGGCAAAGCTGACACATTTCTGTGCTCCTAGTGGGAATTTCTGTGGAATGTGCCAACCCAAAGGGAAACTGGAGAGGGAACCTGGTGTGTGCAGGGTCTGCCAGCACTGACCTTGCAGAGGGGGCTGCCCAGGCTCCCTGGGAGCCACAGGAGCTGCAGTCCCAGGGTGTGCAGCCTCCCCTGGCTGTGGGCAGGAGCAGCACCACGGCCCCTTCTCTGGCTGGCTGTCCTCAGCCTCTCCAGCCATCCCACTCACACCTTGGGTGCCTTCAGCTTTAGATTTGTATTTTTCAGATCCTGTGCTGCATCAGTGCATAGCTCTGAGCTCCACACAGAGTGTGAGTTGCTGTCCTCACATTTTGGTCAGACAAAGCAATCCCTCTGGGCCTGGGATCCAAGGACACCCCACAGCCTCAGGACCTGAAAAGTACAAAAGTACAAAAAGCACAAACAAAAGTGAATCGGGGGGAGCAAACTGGGGGTAAATGACTTCATTAGCTGAGGCTGTAATTGGAGAATTAACCCCTGGTATGTGAATGGACCAAACTTAAAACTGTCTGAAAAACTGGTGCCCATTGTCCAGCTTTACTTGCTTTTATTCTCTTACCTTTATCTAGCCTCTGTTCTAGGCAGCCACTCCAAGGCATCCCCTTCTCCTGCTGGTCCCCACTCTGGGAAAGCTGCAGTGCTTCTGGAGCAGCTCAGCCTGTGCTCATCCTCCTCTGTTTCCATTTAGGGCTCCTGCTCCCTGTCCCACTGCTCATGGGCAGGACATGGTCCCTTGGCAGGTCACTGCTGCCCTGTGGGTGGCTGTTGGTGGCCTTGCTGTTCCCTGTGCACAACCATCAGAGCAGAATTGGCACACTGGAGATGTCAGTGCTTGATTTGTGAGCCCATCCCCTTGGTTCTTCCAACACAGGTTTGTTCCAGGAGCTGTGACGGTGGTCACAGGGGATTTTAGAGGATGGAAGAGTCAGGATCTTGATTCCATGATCAGAAGGCTTGATTTATTATCTTATGATATATACATAACATTATAACTATACTACATAGGAATAGAAAGGAAAGGAGCTTCTTCAGAAGCTGGCTATGCTAAGAAGGAGATAGAAAGAATAATAACAAAGGTCTGTGTCTCGGCAGAGAGCGAGAGCAGCTCCACCGTGAGTGGTCAGTAAATCCAAACATCTACAGGGGACCAATCACAGGTGGACCTGTTGCATTCCACAGCAGCAGATAATAATTGTTTACATTTGTTACTGAGCTTCTTCTCAGCTCCATCAGGAAAAATCCTAAGAAAGGATTTTTCACAAAAGATGTCAGTGACACAGGAGCCACTGAGGGAATGGATGGAGCCAAATGTGTTTGTCCAGGAGCTCATGCTGCTCCCTTCTTGGGAAGGGATTTAGGGCTCCATTGGCCTGGAGTATTTCAGCAGCCAGCAAGGCATGCTGCAAACCTGTAGTGACCTACAGGACCTGTGTGCCATCATTTTGTGCCATGCAGGGCCAGCTCTCCTGTCCCAAACACTGTGGGCAGGAGCAACCACAGCCCCTTCTCTGGCTGGCTGTCCTCAGCCTCTCCAGCCATCCCACTCACACCTTGGGTGCCTTCAGCTTTAGCTTTTGTGTTTTTCAGCTCCTGTGCTGCATTAGTGCTTCGTTCTGCTGTCCTGGATGTTGCCTCAATTCCCCTTTCCTAATTTTAGCAGCTGATCTGAGGCCAGTGATTTAGGAGCCTGTTGGCCACGGTTTCTGTTTGCTGTCAGCACAGAGCATCAGACACTTGGAGGGGGTGATTCAGCTCTGCAGTTGGGCTCTGCTGCCTGCCAAAAATGCCTCCTCCCCTGAATGAGGGGCCAGGCTCAGTTTTCTGCTGGCTCCATCCCACCCTGCCATATGCCTGCTCCTGCAGGGGAAGAGGAGTCCCCTGTTCTGGCTGACTGGAGCATTGCCTTCCTCTGAGATGTCTGCCTTTACTTTTGCCTTTTTTAGCTGTGTGTGAAATGGGATATTTAAATACAAGGTACCATGAGGACTGTAAGACATTAAGAATAGAGAAAAAACCCTCCATTCCTTTTTTCCTTGTAGCTGTTTTTGGTTCTGTTAGAAACAAGAAATAGATTAAAAAAAAAAAAAAAAAAGACTGGATGTGGCACTTGGTGCCATGATCTAGTTGAGGTGTTAGAACATGGGTTGGACTCAATGTTCTTAAAGGTCTCTTCCAACCTAGAAATTCTGTGATTCTGTGAAAAGTAAATGAAACAAGAAAACCTCCCTCCAAAGCCTCCCAAATAATCATAAAAACCCCTCAACAAAACACAAAACCAATTCCTCATTTTCCCATCTGTACTGGATATTTTTCTTTTAAAGCTGGATTATTGTTTGCCTTCCATATATTGGCTCCCTGACTGCCAGGTGAGCAAGGCACATTTTATGTTGTTGCCTTTGTAAGCAAAGACAGAAATGGATATTCCTCAGCAGTTCCAGCAGGATTTTCAAAACATGGAATCTGCCTGAATGTGACACTAAATCCTGACACTTTCAGGCATCTTTTTCATGTGCCATACAGTCAGACTATGCCTTAATATAATTTACAAATCTGTTGTGTGTTTAAGAAAAAAAAATACCTTTTTTTTAAAGGTTACTTATTTGATAAAACATTTATCCACACCGCTTTTGTATTTTCTTTGTTTCCTTTTTCTTTTTCTCTTTTTCTAATTTCCTTTCTTTCATCAGGGTCCAATGTGGTCTTTGCTTCCAGTCTGTGTAAAAGTTGTGTCATCTGGAGGAGAACACATGCTTTCAACATGTACTGTCAATATTGGGTAATATTGTTATTGTTGTCAGCAACATCTTAGGGCCACTTGCACCAGAATCAAGTACCCCTTCAGTAAACTTTGGCATCCATTTACATTTTCCAGCTAGCTTCTGCTGGAAAATGCAAAATAAGGAGGAGAAGTTGGAAAAACACTGCTAGAAATGTTTGGCCTCTGCAATTACTTCATGATTTTCCCTTTTACATTGTTTGCCTTTCCTCCCCCTAAAATCTGGGCTGTTTATAAACCCCAATTTTAGAGTCTCTATTTCCATTCAGGGAAATGGCCTCACATTAGCAGGCCCACTCCAGAGTGACCTACAGGACCTGAAGAGAAAGACCTACTCCAAATGACCATTTATGTTTAATTACCATTTATATTTAATTACCATTATGTTTAATTGCCACGGTGTTTAATCTGTGCTGTTTTGCAAATCTCATGGAATGGTGCTTTCAAAGAGTCAGCAACATTGAGAGGATGGTGATGTTTTCACAGATATTCCCTAACTGAAATGATCAGAAATGAGTGAATTGATGGAGTTTAATGAGAACACTTTTTCATTACAGCCCATTTTATCTGAAGTCCCACATGCACAGAGCTCTGCAGTCCTGGGTTGCAAACCACATTCTAGTCCTCAATTCCAAACCAAAAACTGTTTCCAGGCACTCTTTAATTAAAATCCTTGGCATTCTCTGTTGATAATGTTGCAGGTTCCAGAGACAAAGCAGAGGAAGAGTTTTACACTCCAGGGGGGTTTGGGAATTTCTCTTCCTGTGAGAGAGGAGCTGAGAGCAGAGGAGCTGAGCCCTGCACCTCAGCACAACCAGCCCTGCTGGGCACAAATTCAGAAAGCATTGCCTTCTGCTGGGTTTGAGAGTTTTGGTGTTTTGTTTCCAGTGTTGGGTTCTGCTGTTATGAGAGAGGAAAGCAGACATAGATGATTCTTTACAGTATCAAACCACAATTTTCAGGAGAAAACGTTCCAAAGAATGAGAGATTCAGGCTTTATTGGGTGTGTTTTAAGAAGTCACAAATGTTATGACCTAAATAATTCCATTTTGCTGATTTTTATGCTGGAAATGTGTTTCATTTGTGAATGTGAAGGAGAGAAACAAGAACTTTAAGAAACAAGAAACACTAAACCCATTTCTGGTTTAGGTTATTTACATTCACTAATTTTCTGAAAGATGTCAAAGCATTGCTTTGTCCATCCATCTGCTGGTAGAATACTCTCACCTGGTTTACTCTCACCTGGTTTACATATGTTTCAGCAGAGCTTGAAAAGATTATATTATTTGTGAACTGGAAAGCAGAGTGGACTCTTACTCTGCAACTGAAATGTTAAAAATAAATCTTTGTAACATAACGTTAGAACTGCTTTTTAGATCTCACCAGTAAGAATTGTTTATCCCTCACAGCCTAAAGATCATTTTCCATGGCCCAAAACAAGAGCTGTTAATCAATGCTGCCCTGCTCACTTCAGAGCAGAGATGTTGATTTATTTGCTTGGTGAGGTGACCTCATTAGCCCAGCTGAGCAGAGGTCAGGTGCCACAAAGATTGAAATCAAGAGCAGGTTTTTTTCAGTAGGAACTTTATGTAGCTTTTCTTCAGGAGCATCAGAACATTAAATCCTGATTGTATGGACTTTTCTGGGGCAGGCAGGGTGTTCTGAGACATGTTTGGGAAGCCAGAAAAATCTCTCCACTCACATCAAGCTCGTATTTGTTATACCATTCACTTTAGGTGAAAGGTTGTGGAGTTTGGTTTTGATTTTTCCTCACAGAAAATTTGTCAAGGAGACTGTATAAATGCTTATCTACTTTTGGGCCATAGTCAAGGATGACCTGAAGTTCACTGTTGATCTACTTTTCTTAAAATTCAGCAGTTAGAGGCTTGTAATGGCAGAGGAGTTGGAGCTGGATGTTCTTTAAGGTTCCTTTTGAGCCCATTCTGTGTAAGAATGAAGTGTTGTGAGGTCAATTGGTCAGGATCTAGAGCTTTTCTAGTTTATTCTCTTTATCCTCATCCAGTGCAGGGTCTGTGGCTTCCTAGTGCTCAGCTCTGCTGAGGGGAGAGGCCCAGGGGCGGCAGGAGGGCACCATGGCCTCCTCTGTCTCTGCACTGAGATTCAGCCCCAGCTTTTCCACCCTTTCCACAGGGGTTTCTTGGCAAATAATCCCTGGTGCTGTGTTGTCTCAGGATGTTATTTTTTCTGTGGATCCTCCCTGATGGATAAAAACTCCTGTAAAAAGTGTGATATGTGTCACAGACACGTTTTATGGAAAATCCTTTCCTTAGGGGTTTTCCTCCTGAGAAGCTGAGAGGCCTCAGGAACAAAATGTAAACAATGGTTATCTGCTGCTGTGGAATGCAACAGGTGCATCTGGGATTGGTCTCATGTGGTTGTTTCTAATTAATGGCCAATCACAGTTAGCTGGCTCAGACTCTCTGTCTGAGCCACAAGCCTTTGTTATCATTCCTTCTTTTTCTATTCTTAGCCAGCCTTCTGAGGAAATCCTTTCTTCTATTCTTTTAGTATAGTTTTAATGTAATATATATCATAAAATAATAAATCAGGCCTTGTGAAACATGGAGTCAGATCCTCATCTCTTCCCTCATGCTCACACCCCTGTGAACACTGTCACAGACGTGCTTCAGTGAGTGACTTGTTTTACATTAATGGCTTGACTTGATGATCTTCAGGGCCTTTTCCATCCCAAGTATTTCCCTGATTCTCTGGGGTTTTTGGGTGGAATATCTGATGCCCAGCTGTGGATTATGAGTTGCTGGTGGGGTATCAGAGGAGCCAGGGCAGGCACAGTGCACTGACCTCACCCTTTCCATCTCCTGGTTTCCATTTCCTCATTTTCCAGTCCCAGTTCCTCGTGAGCTCAGGAAATGTGGAAATGGGGAATTTCAGTAAGGGAGCCAAGCAGTACCAAAGAAAACACACTGCACCACCAGAGCCTTTGACCACCCCACCCTAAAGTCCACAAAGGACTGAAACCCTTCTCCATCAGAGCTCCCAAAACACCTGGGGTGGGAACAGCACGAGTTGGAGACGCTCTTTGTGCTGTTCCTCACACCTTCCACCCCTGTGCAAGCCCTTTTACAGGCTCTGAGCATGGCTGTGACCCTTCCACCAGGCTCCCTGGAGGAATCCTCCCTCCCTGTTACCTAACAGTTCATAAGGAATTGTTGGTTAACCAGGAATTTTACCCCACACTTCACATCCAGGAACAGATTGGAAACCACTCTGTCCATAATAGGAGGGAGAGGCTTGGAATTTGATGGAATGCATGGTAATAAAAAGCAAAGCAATTGTCACATGAGTTTTGGCTTGAATCATGACAAGAAGCAGATGTGTGGCATGCCTTTTCCTTCACTTGTATGCAGGCCAAATGGTGCAAAATTCTTAAATGTTTTCTGCTTTTTGTTGCAATTTAATCTTCTCCTGAATAAACTGAACATGACACTGAGCCCATCCAGAGCAGTTGCACAGTTTGACATTTCTGTGACTTTTCAGAAAGTGCTTGATTTACATTCATTTTAAAGGAAAGTAGGGGAAGGATTATATCCATCCTGTGTCAAAAAGATAAATGTGTTTTCAGGTTAGAAACCATAAAAAGCACACTCGCTGTTTACAATAATGACCATATTTTAGCAGCTCGAGACTGAACTCTCTTGTACAACTCTCAGCTTTATTTTTGTGGTGTGTTTCAATGCATGAAGTCTGCTGGAACATCTAGGTTTTGTAAAGCTGGATTTTGCAGTGTAAAGCTGGGTTTTGCAGTGAGTGCAGTGTGAAGGTTGTGCATGTGCACACACACCTGTGGGTGGGACAGAGCTGTCTGGAGGATGGGATCCTGAGGGTTTTAGACCAATCCCAGTGAGTGCAGATTCCCAGTGACGTGTCATCCTGCTCTGAGCCTTCCCCAGCTCCTGTGCTCTGTGCCAGTGAGTTCTGCAGGCTGTTTGTGTGTGGGGGAGAAGCTAATTTCCAGTCTAATCCTGTGATAAACAGCGTGTGGGGCTTGTTCTGCTGCCAAAACCTGCCTGGCCCTTCTGCAGAGTCCAGTGATGGTGAGGCCAGCCCTCAGTCCTTCAGAAACTTTGTGATAGCCCACAGTTTAGACAACTGAGCCCATTAACTGAAGGAACTTCCTTTAACCAAATAAAGCTGGGTAATAAACTTGGAAACATTTTCAAGATGTCTCTTTTGAGATGGTTGTGTAAAAGATGCTCTGTTTTAAATGTCCAAAACAGACTTGTAAGATGGCTGTAATGCTGTAAAGTGTTTTTGAGATTAAATTGCACTTCAAAAGAGAGCAGCCTTTCTGCAGACACAGTGTGTGGAATTGCCACTGCTTTCAATGCTTTTCTAACTTTCCTAGGCAATAAAAGTAAACTGTGGCTGTCTCCATCCTCTGGCTTCAGTGATTGCTTGAGATTCAAAAAGCAGTGCAGAGATCAGCTGAGCTTCTTGTGTGCAGAGATTTGGTTAAAAAGGGAAAATCTCGCAGTCAGGAGAAAGAGAAATGTCATTAAATATTGCAATGCTTGGCTGGGAGTGGTCCAGCTAAAACTGGATAAGGAAAGGTTGCCAGAATCCTTCATCCCTTTAACCTTTCTCTCTGTGCCCTGTTGTTGATAATAGCAATCCTATAACAAGCTGGTTTTCAGTCACCTGGGAAGGGCTCCTCACCACTGTGTAAAGCCACAGTGAGGGCTGGATTTTAGCACAGGCAGCTGACAAAATCAAATTTATGAGAATTGTTCTAAATGCTGCTCATCCCAGCACACCTGGAAGCAGCAGATTGGCTTTGGCTGTTGCTGGGACAGGTCTCAACTGCTCACATAACTCTGAGAGATGCTGAAGAATCTTGAACATGTGTTAAATGTTCTTAGTGTTCATGTTTTAGTAAGATTAGTGATTTGAAGCTTTTCTCCTGAAAACCATGAAATGGTATTTCAGATAGAAGTCTTGCTTTAATGGAATTACCAAGCTGAACAGAAGTTTTCAGAGACCCCAGTTGTGTTAAATTCAGCCTTACTGGGGGATGCAGACATCTTGTGACAGTTACATGTGGAGACTAGAGCTGGTTTCTTCTTTTGAGTTCATTAATACCTGTTGTAACTTCTTTTTCTGGTCTAAGTGACCTAATTCTTCAGACAATTCAGGAGAAGAAATTGAAAAAAAAAGCAAAACTACACCTCCTTAAGGCATTTTATATTGCAAAATGTTGTCTTCTTGCTGTTGTATAAGATTTTTCCATTCTGATTCTGTCCATTAAAAAAGTATCCCAGCCTCCACAAACAATTCCAAGAAAATGAGGATCATGAGCAGAATTTACTGCACACAGCATAGTTGTGGATATCATCAGTTACATATACCAGTATATTCTGTTACTGAGGAGAGCAGAGATGCAAATTCAGGATTTGCTGAATGGTTCCATTCGAGCTGTGTGAAGGTTTTGGAGTTTTGAGAAGACGTTTCTTGGCTTTGGGGGAATTAAAATCTTTTAATTGCTCAAGGCCACACTGATTTTCTGTCTTTTTTCCTTTTAAGGGATGAATTTTTGTAGGTATAACTGAATGCCACTGAAATTCTTAATGTAGGGCACTCAAACAGGATCTCCTGGTCAGGTGAGAAATCCTGTAGGAATAACAAAATCCATTCAGCAGTTATTTAAAGTGAGCACAAGATTTGTTAATTGCATTCCCTGCAGAAATGGTAATAAGGATTTCTTATTCCTTGGTCACAGAAATAGTGAAATTACAGCTTGTTTTGTGAGAAGCTGTAAGAATAATTGTCTGAAAAAATCTCCCTGGAAAAGAAAAGATTACAGGTTAGTCCTGTAGTTGTCAGCTCAGCAATCCCAGCAGGGCTGAGAAGGATGTGGAGGTGAGGCAGGCAGCAATATTTCACACTGATGGGAGATGTGTGTTTGGTGTTAAGCATTCAAACCTCAGTGCTGGGAATGTGCTGCCCTAAAACAAGAAACTCTTGGCTGGTGAGAGATGTTTGGGAGGGTAGTTACAAAGTTTAGATTGCTTTTCCCCACTTTATTCCCACCACACATTGCACTTTAATATTGTTCAGATGGCTTTGGGTTGGGTGTGTTTTTCTGCAGGATGTGCACAATTTTGTAGTGGAGTTTTTTTCCTTTTTTTTTTTTTATGGGGCTAAAAATGCCACTACTGAAAAAACCCAAAGCCCTAAACCTAAAAGCAGCTTATTTGATGAATAAGAGCAATCTGTAAATTCCTGAGGTTTTTGCAGAGGGGCAAATGCTGACCTGAATTTTTGTTCTCCTCTGCCTTGTCCTGAGGATGGATGGAGCTGGGAGCTCCTGGGGCATGTGGGGAGTGCTCTTTGTGCTCCCAGTCACCATCCAGGCTCTCTGAGAAGGGGGGAAAAGTCACTGCTGAGTTCCTCTCAGAAATCCTTCAGTTTTTATCCTAAATACATTTAATTCTTCACCTGAGACACTTCTTTAAAGAACTGACTACACATGGAACATTACTCCCTTACCTAGAAAGCTGGTTTGTATAAAAATAAAGAGCTGTTGTCATGTTTTTGGTTTTTTTTTTGTTTTTGGGGCAAGCAGCTTGGTAAATATGCAGTATGAGATGATAGCAACTCAAAAAGGTTCTTGCAGAAATTGCCACTGCTTTCAATGCATTTCTAAATTTCCTAGGCAATAAAAGTAAACTGTGGCTGTCTCCATCCTCTGGCTTCAGTGATTGCTTGAGATTCAAAAAGCAGTGCAGAGATCCTTTCAGAAATTATTTCTGCAAGAAATTGTAATCTGCAAGATTATTTCTCAAGTTTGTTCTCGGTGTGAATTGTTTCAGAATTTCTGTCTCAAGTTTCCAGCCTTTAACAGCTCTGGCTGTTTAATAATAATGATCACTAATTAAACAAATAAAAGTTGCCCCTCTTCCACATGGAAAAGTCAGTGCTGCTTTTTCCCTGTTCCCTTGGAGTTCCCACACAAAGTGTAAAAGCAGAGTGATAGCAACTCAGTAAGGTTCTTGCAGAAATTATTTCTGCAAGAAATTGTAATCTGTGAGATTATTTCTCAAGTTTGCTCTCGGTGTGAATTGTTTCAGAATTTCTGTCTGAAGTTTCCAGCCTTTAACAGCTCTGGCTGTTTAATAATAATGATCACTAATTAAACAAACACAAGTTGCCCCTCTTCCACGTGGAAAAGTCAGTGCTGCTTTTTCCCTGTTCCCTTGGATTTATCACAGAGTGTAAAAGCAGAGTGTGCACAGAGGGTGCAGCTCCCTGGCCAGCCCTCCCTGGGTCCCATTTGAGGGTTCTGAGAGAGCAGCTCCCTTCAGATGGAGCCTGTGGGCTCTGAGGTTTGCTCACCCACTTGCTGGGGTGATGCTGAATCAGGAATTCCTGATTTTCTGTGTTGCTGTTTGGTGGGAAATGCAGTGATCCCTTTCCCCATCTCCCATCTGACACCCTGGCAGGCCAGCTCCTGCTCCTGCTTCTGCTTCTTGATGCACATTCCACTTGTCTCCCAGAGGAATGGGAGACTAATATCTTGTCAGTGCTTTGATTTATGATGAATTGTTAAAGGAGCACATTTTCTGCAGTAACATAAGATTTGGGAGTGGAAGTATAAATTACTGTATTGTTTGCTCTGACACAAATAGCTGCTTTGGCTTCAGGGAGTTTTATCTTGCTGTGTTTAAGTCTCTTAATGATACTAGCAGGTACTTTTTCCTGCAGAAGATTTATTACTTTCCAGTGAAGAAAAGGATGACAAAAGTATTAAAAAAACCCCAAGACAAACACAAACCTCTCTCCTGTTTTTGCTCTGGGGCTTCCTACCTTTTTTTCCTGTAAGTCTGGACATCTGTGTGGAACTGTTGCTGAAGCAGCTACAAGCTGTGCCGTTGCAGTTTTGCACATAAGTTAGCTTTAAAATTGTTTATAGTAATTTCTTTTTTTTTGTTTGTTTGTTTAATTGATGGCTTTGCTTGTTTGTTTTTTTTTTTTTTTCTTTTTAAGACAAGCATCCTTTTAATTGCCAGAACTTTCTTTTTCCACTTTGACATGCATGGGAAGGAGAAAGAACAGTGGGGCTGTGCACTGGGAGGTGAAATGCTCTAAAATTTCTGGGCAGAAATTTCAGATTGCCATTTCCTTCATGTCTGTTAGGTAACATTTTCCCCTGCCCTGGCAGTGTGAGCTGTGTGTCAGAGCTTCACAGCCTCAGCAGCTCCAGCAGGCACCCCCAGAGGCACAGGCTGGTGGTGGTGCTGATGGAGGTGACAAATGAGACTGTGTCACTTTGCCTGTCAACATGGCACGGGGCTGTAAGGAGTTGTGACAATTAAGATTTAAGGACAACACTGAAGAATTAAAATTCATCTTCCAGGAAGGCTCTCTAAAGGTACACGTGTGCTGCCTGGAAAAAAAAATACTGAGGGACTTTTATAGCAAATGTGAAGATGAATCCAATTGGCTCTTCCCAATGGGACAGCATCATTTTGATAAACTAATTAGCAGTGACAGACTGTCCTCAGGGACACTCTTAACCAAGTCCTGGATCGTTGCTTTGAGTCAGCCCCAGAAAATGTTTGGCTGTCAGCTCCATCCTGATTGCTGCCAATCAGCAAATTTCCTTCCAAGAAATTAATTCCAGGCACGCCCTGTTGGCTTGGCTGTTCTCTTTCAGGATCAGTGCTGAGATCAGACACGGAGTGACAAACACCTACAGACAGACACAGTGACAAACACCTACAGACACAGTGACAAACACCTACAGACACAGTGACAAACACCTACAGACACACAGTGACAAACACCTACAGACAGACATGGAGTGACAAACACCTACAGACACAGTGACAAACACCTACAGACACAGTGACAAACACCTACAGACACAGAGTGACAAACACCTACAGACACGGAGTGACAAACACCTACAGACATGGAGTGACAAACACCTACAGACACAGTGACAAACACCTACAGACACAGTGACAAACACCTACAGACATGGAGTGACAAACACCTACAGACACAGAGTGACAAACACCTACAGACAGAGTGACAAACACCTACAGACACAGTGACAAACACCTACAGACACACAGTGACAAACACCTACAGACACACAGTGACAAACACCTACAGACAGAGTGACAAACACCTACAGACACGGAGTGACAAACACCTACAGACATGGAGTGACAAACACCTACAGACACAGTGACAAACACCTACAGACATGGAGTGACAAACACCTACAGACACACAGTGACAAACACCTACAGACACAGTGACAAACACCTACAGACACGGAGTGACAAACACCTACAGACACGGAGTGACAAACACCTACAGACACACAGTGACAAACACCTACAGACAGAGTGACAAACACCTACAGACAGACACAGTGACAAACACCTACAGACACAGTGACAAACACCTACAGACACAGTGACAAACACCTACAGACACGGAGTGACAAACACCTACAGACACACAGTGACAAACACCTACAGACACAGTGACAAACACCTACAGACAGAGTGACAAACACCTACAGACACACAGTGACAAACACCTACAGACACAGTGACAAACACCTACAGACACGGAGTGACAAACACCTACAGACACACAGTGACAAACACCTACAGACACAGTGACAAACACCTACAGACACGGAGTGACAAACACCTACAGACATGGAGTGACAAACACCTACAGACACAGTGACAAACACCTACAGACAGACACAGTGACAAACACCTACAGACACACAAGGAGTGACAAACACCTACAGACATGGAGTGACAAACACCTACAGACACGGAGTGACAAACACCTACAGACACAGTGACAAACACCTACAGACAGACACAGTGACAAACACCTACAGACACAGTGACAAACACCTACAGACACAGTGACAAACACCTACAGACACAGTGACAAACACCTACAGACAGACACAGTGACAAACACCTACAAAAACAGTGACAAACACCTACAGACACAGTGACAAACACCTACAGACAGACATGGAGTGACAAACACCTACAGACCTGGAGTGACAAACACCTACAGACACAGAGTGACAAACACCTACAGACACGGAGTGACAAACACCTACAGACAGACACACAGTGACAAACACCTACAGACAGACAAGGAGTGACAAACACCTACAGACACAGTGACAAACACCTACAGACAGACACAGTGACAAACACCTACAGACAGACACAGTGACAAACACCTACAGACACAGTGACAAACACCTGCAGACACAGTGACAAACACCTACAGACACAGTGACAAACACCTACAGACAGACATGGAGTGACAAACACCTACAGACCTGGAGTGACAAACACCTACAGACAGACACAGTGACAAACACCTACAGACACACAGTGACAAACACCTACAGACACAGTGACAAACACCTAGAGACCTGGAGTGACAAACACCTATAGACACAGAGTGACAAACACCTACAGACCTGGAGTGACAAACACCTACAGCTTCACAGGGACATCCTTGCTGCCTCTCAAGCCCACTGCAGTGCTGGCTGGGGTGGATGCAGTCCAACCCTTCCCATTTACCTGCAAATTCCTGACTGTTTTGCCATTCCTGCAGAGTTCTTAATTAACTGATCTTTCATGAGGGAAAAAAAAATTACACTTTAATGTATAAGATTTTTCTTGGGGTTTTTTTTTTTGGGAGGGGTGCTGGGTTTTTTGTTGGGTTTTTTTTTTGGGTTTTTTTTTAAACTGAAAGGAAACTTAGAAGTCCTTAAAGTGTTGATGTGAGACAAGTTACTTCTCACTTTTGCTGGCCATCTGTTTGCTTCCCTGTGTAATTCTCAGTTTTAGATATGGCTCAAAATGTGGGTTTATGTAGTTCCATGCTTAGAAAGGCTTTGGTTAGTTTTGCATGCAGAAAGGTGTTAGTAGGGTTTTTTGACTTTCCTCATAGTTCTGAAGGCAGAACATCAAATAGCTCAGAGGTACAGGGAGCAGGGCTGGGTATTCTTTGCAGCAATGATTGCAAAATAAAAATAAGCAGTAGAGATGTCTGTCTGCTTCCTCCCCTGGAAATGCACCCGAGGTAAAGGAGAGGAAAGGTGAAGGTGTTGGTTTCTTCCACAGAGCTGCCTGTGACTGGGAATCTAAAAAAACCCTAAAAAAACCAATCAACAAACAAAATTACCTCCCTAGAATATTTTGTACCCCAAACATGAGGGGAAAAGGGAAATGTGCTGCTGCATCTCTGTCTCCTTGTATACAATCAGGGCCTTCCCTGGCTGGAAGTGCTGTGAGCCACTGGCACAGCTTGCTCTGAGTGACAGCCTGCAGAAAGTGCTCTGTGTTTTCCAGAAAGACAACCTGGGTGGGTTTTTAGGGAGTTTATATCAAGAAGGAATGGAAAGATTGCTGTCCCCTAAGCCCTGTGAGGCCAGGGGTGCTCCTGTGCAGCCCACCTGGGCATTTCACCTACACACACAGAAAAGTTTTCATATGATGTGGAACAGGTATGACAGCAATTCCACGGTTTTGCAGAATCTTTTAAGGTGCCTGATATTGTCCCATTCTTCCAGGCTGTTTGAAGATTCTTTTTCATTATACAGCAGCAGAGAATGCCCCTCAGTCAGATCTAGCAAGTGACAGCAATAACACGTTAGCAACGACCAATATCAGTAAAGTAAGGTTCCTCAGACCAGCATTTCTATATAAAATATAGAAATACATTAGCACACACCTTCCCTGAAACCCTTACTTTGAAATGACTGCTCCCCTGACCCAGCAGGCAAGGCAAGCTCTCCACAGCCCTTGAAGACGGATATGAGAACATTTCCCAAAGCACCACTTAATGAGCTGTAAAATGTTTTTTATTTACCAAATCCCAGCAACCCAACCACAGCCTGAACAATATAACCAGCTCCCTGCTCCCTAGAGCTTTGAAGCTTTTGCTGTACATTGAAAACAGGGTTTTGAGAGACAATTCTTCACCCTCTGCTCTCTTGGGGCTCAGTCTTTCCCCTTTTCCCCCAAGCCCAAGTAGCTGTGCTGTCATGTGTG
The DNA here is from genome assembly GCA_024362935.1 of Setophaga petechia. Classification (NCBI taxonomy): domain Eukaryota; kingdom Metazoa; phylum Chordata; class Aves; order Passeriformes; family Parulidae; genus Setophaga; species Setophaga petechia. The sequence goes on from JANCRA010000167.1 coordinate 588,173, forward strand.
GGGCCCTGCCATGCTGGAGAGAAAAGGCTTTTCCTCCCTCACTTGTGGGGCTGCTGTGTGATTGTTGCCATGATCCTGAGTCTTCAGTAGCCCTGATTCCTGAGGGACATTGATGAGAAGGATTCTATCACATGCATGCTTTGTCCGTGCCAGATGCAGCAATGGTGAGGGAGGAATGCCAGGCATTCTTGGATCAGTGTGAGTTTTGGTTCTCAGAGAGCTCAGTTCTTGTCCCAGTTGCCCCAGCCATGATTAGCAATAGCTGCAGTGGGGTTCAGCAGACAGGTTTTCAGCAGCTGTAAATGAATATCTCCCCTGGCAGGCACACACTGCTGGTGCTCTGTGCCCACTGTGGGTGCTGGCAGAAAGACTGAGGCTCCTCAGATGGAAACTCAGTCAGCTGCTGTAGCTTCAGAATGGATCATCCTGTTCCACATGTGTAAGCTTGGAGTCTGCAGTGATTCCAGGGATGGCTCTGGGTTGTCATTCCATGCAGGAATTCCTGGGGGAGCAGTGAGTGTGTGTGAGCACTGTCCCAGGTGTTCCTCACTGTGACTGGTGTGCCTGCCTGTGACCAAGTGAGAGCCTGAGGGGCAGTGAGGCTGGTGTAGTGTGAGGATAAAATATTCTCTTGTTGTGATTTAAGTTGGAAAAGAGGCTGATAGTCCTTTTGAAAGTTGCTTGCCATTGGTAGAATTGAATAAAATAGGTTGGCAGAGGACCCAAAACCCCCCAAATGCTACTCAGTATAGTATTTTCAGCAAATTTAGTGCATTTAGTGCCAAGAAGTTTTCTCATCTTTACCTCCAGCTTCTACAAGCTTCTATTAGAGTTTGAGGCTTTTTTTGGCTGCTTTCATAGTTTATGATGCACATGCCTTTTCTGTCTAATATTCCAGCAGGAGCATCAAGGTAGGAGAAACAGTATAAACCCTAACATTGCATTAGTGTGAGTCATGATGGAGTCAGTCATCTGTAATTCATGGATATGACTTTTTGCTCAAAGCAGTGTGTTGTGAAGTGCTGCTGGGCTGTCCATCACTCTCACTGTTGTCATCACTGACTGACTGCAGAGCAGTGCAGAAGCCACACTGATAACATATTCTTCAGCTCTGCTTCTTTCCCTCCCCTTGTATACATGTTTATGCCATAGTTGTTTTTAAACATATTTTGGAATTCTGGTCCTATTGGATAAAATTTCTCAAACTGCTCATCTGGTTTTGGATCCCTTTAGGAGGGTGACAGCCAGGGCCTGATGCTGACACCCAGCAGGGTGTGTGAGCACAGAGCTGAGCAGGGCTGGGGTGGAAATTGAGGGCTATGGAGCTTGGGCTTGAAGAGAAAAGGCAGAGGAGAGGGTGGGGAGGTGGTGGTGACTCCCCTGAGTCAGAGGCTCCCCAAAAATATCAAGGCTTGCATTTCTTCCTTCTTATGAGAAGAAGAAGAAGAAGGAGGAGAAGGAAGAGAAGAAGAAGGAGGAGAAGAAGAAGAAGGAGGAGAAAAAGAAGAAGGAGAAGGAGGAGAAGGAGAAGAAGAAAAAGGAGAAGGAGAAGAAGAAAAAGGAGAAGGAGAAGAAGAAAAAGGAGAAGAAGAAGAGAAGAAGGAGAAGAAGAAGAAGGAGAAGAAGAAGAAGGAGGAGAAGAAGAAGAAGAAGAAGGAGGAGAAGAAGGGTGTGGCTAGCCTGATGTTTAAAGTGTGGATCTGAGGAGATAGAGGAGTTAAGCTACAGTTCCTGCTCACAACCATGACTTGGTCTCCCTTTGTCCCAATTTCTCATCAGTTGAACAAGGGTAACAACCCTGCTTTTCTCCCAGTTTGGATTTCTATTTTCATCTAAACCATTTCAGGCAAAATGAAGCTGAAAAAAAATTTTGTGGGTGCCAGCTCAGGTGGTGGCACCCAGAACCCCTTTTTGTCCTGGTGAGGAGTCACTGGTGGCAGGAGGGATGCAGGTGGGGCAGCCAGGGCCCATCACTGGAGCAGCAGGTTCTTCTCTGTGCCCTCCTGGTTTGTTTTGTTCAGGTGTTTCCAGTTTGCCCAGAGTTAAACAGCTCTGCTGCTGTCAGGGCTGGGTAAAGGGAATTGCCTTCTAACTCAGAGCTGTGTGTGAGGTGTGTGCTTCTCCATGCCAACACACCAGACCATGAACGTGCTCCAGTAATTCCAGCTCTGCCCCCTCAGCTTGGAAAGGGGCACATCCAGAGGGAGCAACGAGGCTGGAGAGGGGCTGGGAACACAAACCCTGAGAGGAACCCCTGAGGGAGCTGGGGGTGCTCAGCCTGGAGAAAAGGAGACTCAGGGCTGCCCCCATCACTCTCTGCAGCTCCTGAAAGGTGCCTGTGCTCAGCTGGGCTGGGCTCTGTCTCCAGCAGCACTGACACAACCAGAGCACACAGCCTCCAGCTGTGCCAAGGGAAATACAGGCTGGATAGTGGGAATAAGTTTTTTACAGAAAGAGTGGACTTTTCTGTGCAATTACAAAACACCACCCAAACCCATGGAGAAGAACAACAACAACAGCCATCCACCTCTCTAAAACCTCCATCTTGCCCCACATATTGCTATATTCTAAAACCTTAAAATCCAAGTTTTCCACCCTGTGATATCACACACTCCTATTCAAACTACACACCCACAATCCCAGTGCTGTCAATCGATTTTGGAAGCTTCTCCATGGCCTCAGGTCAAATCCAGTTATTTTGTGAGTCTGTGCCCTCCAGCACAGGAAGTTTAAAATCCTCAGCATCCAGGATTCCAAAAGTTTTTTACAGAAAGAGTGATGAAGTTCTGGAATGGCTGCCCAGGGAGGTGGTGCAGTCCCCATCCCTGGGTGTGTTTAACAAAGCCTGGATGTGGCACTGGGTGCCAGGGGTGAGTTGAGAGGTTGGGGCAGGGTTGGACTCCATGATCTTGAAGGCCCCTTCCAGCCTGGTTATTCTGTAATTCTGTGAATTGCTGCTTCTCAGGAATGCTGAAATTGTTATTCAGGGGCCTTTTTTCAGGACAAAGAGATTGCTTCTTCCTAGAGGTTGAATGAGCAGCTCTGTCCATCTGGAGGTGCTCATTGTTTCCCCTTTCTCCTTGCCATGAGTTAATTTTCCTTCAGTGCATTCTCAGGTTTGGATTGCTCGTGCTGTCTGGTTTGACTCTGCCAGTTCAGTCAGGGTTTAGTGTTTCCAAACCCTCACTGCAGCACCTTGGCTTTGGAAGGGGCTGCAGGAATGCCCTCTGGAGGATTTGCTGAATCAGGGACCCCTGGTGCCCCCATCCCTGCCCAGCCCATCCCTGCCCATCCCCTGCCCATCCATTCAGCTGTGCTGCAGCAAGAGCCTATGGACACTTTGCTTTTGCATCACTGGTGGTGTCCATCTCTGTGATGCAGGATATTTTCTCATCTCAAGGAGAAAAAGAATGTTAAAATTCTCACTTCTGGCCTGTTCCTATCCTCTGCCTCCATCCCTGCCTAGCCCATCCTCTGCCTCCTTACAGACTTCAATGCAGCTTTCAAACAATATTGTTATTTCTTGGGGGAAAGGAAGGAAAAGGTCAGCTCCCAATCACCTACACCAGCAGAAAATCTGCACAAGGTGCAGCCACAGGTTTTTAATTGCACATTTGCCTACTTTGGAGAAGCAGAAATGATTACACATGGTACAAGGTGATGGATGACTAAGATACAGCTCAGCTACATCTCTTATAGAAAGCCTCTCAGAATTTATTGGTGCCAGTTCAGAAGTTCCTGCCTTGGCTGGCTGGGGAGGTTGGGGTGTTTAAACATCCTGGTGAGGGCACAGGGAGTTCCCTTGGCCTGGGTCACTCCCTGAAAGCTGTGGCTCTTTCAAGCAAGCCCAGCTCCCTTTGCCTCCCACAAATGCTGGGAAGGGGTGGAAAGGTGACAAACTCTTACAGCCAAAGGTACCATTTATTCCAGTTCAGCAGCTCAGCCACCATTTCCCTCCCAAGACCTTTTCCCATAATACTTCCTCCCATAAATACTTCCTCAGCACCATCCTGATTCTCACCTTTTCTTTAATATCTACTTTTCTCACCCAAGGCCTGCCCTAATTTTCTCATTCTTCAGTGGACAGGGGAAAAAATTTGGCAGAACTTGCTGTCAGCTTTTTCCTCTGCTTGTTGCTTCCATGAAATGGGCAGTGTACACCCATAGCACAACTACCAAATACAGAATGTGTGGGAGGAGGAGCTCAGGTGCCTGCACCAAGTCAGAAGAGGGCTCCAGTGAAGGAAAAGAAGGTTCCAGAAAGAAGAGACAATTGTCAATCTTCCAGGAGAGCAGCAATATGGACAGAGGCTGCCCTACACCCCTTTTTTCTGTGAACAGCCCTCTCAGTTCTGCTGTCCCTTGTTCAGAAGTAAAGAAGTGACCAAGGTTGGGTGTGACAGGCACATGGGCAGCACCTGAACCCCTTCTCTCACACCACCTCTCTGCTGCCTCATCCCTCTTCCTCCTCCCCACAGCTATGGGAGGAATTTTGTAGCTCACAAATGAATGATAGAAGTCTTTAGGCTGGCAGCAGTCAGGTGAGAACACATTTTGGACAGGTCTACAAGGACTAAGCCATCTCTTCATGAAAGTAATTTCATTGAACAGTTGGTGCACTGATTGAGGCCTTGGTTGTTCTGTCTTCTGTATGTATGTGGGGTGGTGCTTTACAAACAATAAAATGAATTAATCAATTTCTTAATCCAAAATGTTCTTGGAATTAGCATAGCCCTGCCCCTCCATATTGGTACTTTCATCTTCTTGCTGGTTTCCTTGTGGAAAATCTCTGTTCCTTGATCAGTACAAGCAAATTCTCTCATTTCAAATCATTTGTCGAGCCTAAAAAGGGCTAAAAATGTTCTTGTGCTGATGCAGCTTTGACCTCAAAGGTTGGGTTTCACACACTATTCCTTAACCTGGCCTGAAGACACCAAAATCTTTAATCAGATATTTCAGGAGGAGAAATCCTGAAACAGTCTTACAATTATTAAATGTTTGGAACAAATGTGTGTTTAAAACCTGAGCAGAACTAGCCAGGCATTTACAAGGATCCCAGCTGAATTGGTTTTTTTCCCCTGCAGTTAAATATTATTATTAAAAAAAGCTTTTTCTTCTTCTTTTTATTGGCATTGTTTCCTATAGAAACAAGGTGCCTGCAGCCACACACTGTTCTCCTCTGCTCTTAACTCCTCAGTTCTTGGGGAGCTGCAGTGAAATTTGAACTAGTCTAAGCCCATTTGATAGAAGGGAAGAGCTCTCAACAATATTCCTGCAAGAACAGGAAGCACAGAGAAACCACATTAATATTTCCATTCATTGAAAAGCTGTAAGATGAGTGCAGCTTTATTAAACATGAAAAAAATCCTCAAAGGAAAGACTTTGACACACAGAACTACCTGTGTGTGTAGCAAGAACACTGAAATATTTAGTCACAATATTTGTAACTGGAGTGTGAGGCAGCAAGAGGCAAGGCTGGGACAGTCTGGATTAAATTTCTGGAGTGCAGAGGTTCCTGAGATGTTTAACCAGTGAATTGTTACAGAGGTGAGCATTGAGTGTTACTGATGGCTTTGGAAATTCTACCCTAAGTTGTTTAAAGAGAGGAAATAGTAGAAAAGGGATTCGTATGAAGAATTCATGTATAAACTCATATCCTTGATTTTGGTGAAATGACCAAAAGACTTTGCCTAATGTGAGCCCTTGCTTGCATGAGAGATCACTTTCAATTGACAGCCCTTTGCAATTAATTATCTAATAAATATCTTTTTATAGGACATTTCTATGGAAAACATAAACTCCTGTTGGTGAGGGACTCTCAATTTCTCTTCAGTCTGGCAGAGTCCAGGGAAATCAACATTTGCAGTGGCCTGGCAGTTCCAAGTCCAGCCCAGAACACTTCATCACTTTTTATTCCCTTTGAGGGGTGTAGGAGATGTGGCATTTGGGCTCTGACTCCAGCCAGTAGCAAAACTGGGAGATTTCTAGTTCCTTTTTACATGTTTCTACTTTGGGTGTACCATCCTTCATGGTGCAAAAAAAAGGAGAAATTTTGCTGTGTTTATTTTACTTGTGTGTGTCCAAAAGGCAGGGCAGTTCTTAGCCCAGCATTAGAAATTCTGTTTCTCAGTAAAAAGGTCAACAGAAAGGTGGTATTTGCACACTCAAAAAAAAAAAAAATTGCTACCTAGGGTTCCCTTGTGTTTAATATTTTTCTCTTATGGGTGGTAAAGCTGGATGGAACATACCAGTCTAAGCTGTTCTGCCTCCTGTTATTTTCACATTGTTTTTGCTTTTAATTCCTAGAAATTTTAGGGGGTTTTCTTCATGCCTCAAAGGTCAAACTTCTACCCCAAACTTTCCTGAACCATTACACTGTTCTAAAGTACCCCCATCACATCACTGTGGTGGGAGCCAAGACCCAGGGCTTGTTTCCTCTCCTCTGCAAGGAGACTGATTTTGATCTCCCACACAACCTTTTATTTTTCAGCCTCATTCCTTCTGACTGGATTTTGACCAGAGCTGAGCTAACAGTTTTGAGGCACACAATTCTCTCAGTGTAATCAAGATCCATGGAATTTGTGGTTTGATTTTTCTGTGTGTCATGCCCTAAGGAATTCTTTTCCCCAAGAAAAGATCTTTCCCTTTTAATAGCACTTGGCTTTTCTAGATGACTTTTCAAGCTGCACAGATCACACCAGAATGAAGGCAGCACTCTTGCTCTGGTTCCTGGGGTGCCATTGTAAAAACTCCTTTTTTTTTCCCCCCTGCATATTAAAGGCACCTTTTGCCAAACTTTATTTCTTAAAGATGTAGGGGGAAAAAATCAAAATGCAAGAATCAGGAGTATTTTATTAACTGTAAATATGTGAAGCTCTGGGGTGGGAGAGGTTTTCCCCTTCTTTTACCAGCATTTCATACATGGAGGTATTTCTAAATTAGTGTTATTTATGTCTTCAGGAAGGGTCACCTTTGTGAAGAATATCTCACCTGAGAGGAATATCCCACCTAGCATGTGGTAAATAATGGGTGCACTGAGAGCCTCTGTTTGGGTGGGTCAGAGCTGGGCAGTGCCACTCAGCTTTTCTCAGATTTGTGCTGCAGGAGCTTCACAAACCTGGCCAGGAATGAGATTCTTGGTGGGGATATTCCCTGGAAAACCCCTCCAGGCTCTGTGCATGCTGTCCCCCCTGTCCAGGGGAGGGGACAGATGGTGGCCTGGGGCTGTGTCACCTCCTGCAGCCCTTGCTGGAGCTTTGGGGAAATCCATGGAGAGGAAGGAGCTGTCCATGGACAGGACTGGAGGGCACAGCCATTGTCCTCATTGTCCTCATTGTCCTCATTTGGCTCCTCCATCCCCTCAGTCTCCACCAACAGGAGGAATGTCAAACTTGGTGTTATATTCCACACGGAGGAGATGTTTAGCAGTAGTTTTGTGGTAATGTGAGCTGGCACAGCTGTGAGGGCCCAATTTGGCAGAATTACTGGGATCTTTTTGTGTCCTGTTTCCAAACAAGGCCATTTCCCTGTGCCACCTGCCCTGAGTTCATCCTGAGAGCACTAATGGGCACCTGCACTAATGGGGATCAGAAGGGATCTGCCAGCAGTGCCCTTTCTGCCTTTGGTGTCCTGCAAAAATACATTGGATTTAATTTATCTGTTTAGGACATCTGCTTTTTGTCTGCTCTAACCAATCCTTCTGACTAACCACATCTGGTCTAAGCAACATACACCATATTTATGTGGCTGCAGCAATTTCACCCTGCTTCTGAGCTTGTAGAATTTTGTTCATTTATGAATAAATGCTCAGAATTCTTTTCTAGCACTTCTGTGGAATGGCTTTTGTTCAGGTTACCTTGATAGACACTCAGACACTGCATGCCAAGAACTGGCTTTTTACATGACTCAGACTTGTTCTTTGGCAGCCTTATTTAATCACAGATCCATCCTGAAACTTGCTTTGTCCTCACTGGAGGAGTCATTTCTGAAGGCAGCAGCAGCAGCAGCAGCTCTGGAGGATTTAATGCCATTGTAAAGAGGTGTTCATCTCCAGGGTGACACTTGGCCTCCAGTGATTCTTCTGTGTCGGAACGGGTGCGGGGGTTGCAGGGTCAGGACGGACGGAGAGCAGAGATCTCTGCAGCCAGGGCTGGAACTTGGGGTTTATTGCAAAGGGCCTGGGGCAGGGCCCTGCTGGGATTTGGGGTTCATTGCAAAGGGCCTGGGGGCAGGGCCCTGCTGGGATTTGGGGTTTATTGCAAAGGGCCTGGGTGCAGGGCCCTGCTGGGATTTGGGGTTTATTGCAAAGGGCCTGGGTGCAGGGCCCTGCTGGGATTTGGGGTTTATTGCAAAGGGCCTGGGGGCAGGGCCCTGCTGGGATTTGGGGTTCATTGCAAAGGGCCTGGGTGCAGGGCCCTGCTGGGATTTGGGGTTCATTGCAAAGGGCCTGGGTGCAGGGCCCTGCTGGGATTTGGGGTTTATTGCAAAGGGCCTGGGTGCAGGGCCCTGCTGGGATTTGGGGTTCATTGCAAAGGGCCTGGGTGCAGGGCCCTGCTGGGATTTGGGGTTCATTGCAAAGGGCCTGGGTGCAGGGCCCTGCTGGGAGCTGCCAGGCACAGCTGGAGCAGGACTGAGAGAAGAGAGGGGGAGAACGTAAGAGAGTAAAGGGGTGAGAACTAAGAGTGTGGGAAGTAAGGTAAGAAGAAGTGGAAGATGCAGTGGAAAGAGAGGAGAAGAGAAGAGAAGGGAAGGGTGGTCAAAGTTCCCGTTACAATGCAATAAATCATCTTCTGTGTTGAATATTCTGATTCTCACTAACCAATCTAGTACAATATACAAATCCTATAGCATTTCCATACAACCTATAAGAATCACTACATTACCATACTGTGTTACATTTGAAACCCTATAAACTCCTCTTTGGACCCCTTCTGCCAAGCTGGCAGGGTCTGCTCTGACCCTTGGGGCTGTCTGCAAGCAGAGGGTGTTGTTCCATCAGAAGGGGATCACCTTCAGCTGGCCACACCATTGTTTTCCAGTTGTTCAGTAACTGAGGGATCTCAAAACTTTCTTTCATTTCAATCTCGCTTATAATTTCTATATTCTCAAAATCTTTTGCCAGGCAATCATATTGATAAGACTTTCTTGTTTCATCTACTCCAACACTTCTGAGGCTCTGATCTCAGCCTGGCAATATTTCACTCAGTTCTTGTGCAGATTCCAGGAGTCAGCATTGGTGTTTGATACTGTGTCAGCCTGCCCCACTGACAAGCAGGTATTGATACATTTTCCCCTCTGCAGTTTTGTTTTCCAGTCCCTCTGACACCCAGGGCTCGGGATCCAGGCCCTTGCAGAGCTTGGCCTGTGACTGTTTGGGGTACAATAAATACAGCCCTGGCAGGCAGCCAGCCTGCAGCAACCAGGGACTGTGCTTCCTCATAAATAATATTAATATTTTGAAATACTACCACCTTCTGGCAGCTGGAGGAGAGGATATTCAGACATTTCTCAGTGAAAAACATTACAATGTCCTTTGTTACAAGGAGATGTACTGGTGTTAACTTTGAGTTTTATTTTGAATTTTAATTCTGGTTTTAACTTCGAATTTTACATTCCATATCTGAATCATGGAATATTTTAAGTTGGAAGTGACCCCAAGGATCACAGAGTCCAACTCCTGGCCCTGCACAGGTCACCCCAAGTCACACCACGTGTCTGAGAGCATTGTCCAAACGCTTCTTGAACTCAGACAGGTTTGGTGCTGTGCCCACTGCCCTGGGGAGCCTGTTCCAGTGCCCAACCACCCTCTGGGTGAAGAGTCTTTTCCTGATATTCAACCTAAACCTCTCCTGAGGTCATTTTCCTTTGGAGCTCTGCTCTCAAAGGCCAATTGTTCTGGATTTCCAGTGTGTTCCATCAGAGAAAATGCAATGTGCTTGTTCTCCTTTATTTTTCAGCTCAGACATTCGTTTTCACTGCTGTCATTGTGAAGAGCCATTCCTTCCATGCACCCCCCTTTTCATTGCCCTCTCCAGTATTGGCATAGAAGTTTTGTAAATGCAAGCTGAACAAAGCATTAACAGGATGATCTCACTATTTTTACCCACCTTTGAGGCTAACAGTTTAGATTTTGGTACTTTAAGTTTAGATTTTGGTACTTTAAACGTTGGCTTAGCTCCCTTGAGTGGATCTTCAGAGTGTGTCTGACAGCTCAGAGACTCAGCCATTTGTTGGGATTGCATTTGTTTGCAGTGCAGAAGGAAATGGGAGATATCCTCCTCATCCAGTGGATTCCCAAAAGGTGCTGTGTGGCATTCATATTCTCTGAAAAATCCCTTCACCCAGGATTTTCTCCTGGGAAGCTGAGAAGCCTCAGAGAAAAGGAAAACAATTCTGATCTCATTTGCTTCTCCTGTGCTGTGCTCATGTGCAATGTGTTTGGAGATTGTTCACCCACAGGTGATTGTTCCATTGCATTCTGCTGGGAGTTGTTTTCACTCTTTGCCCAATCAGGGCCAAGCTGTGTCAGGGCTCTGGAGAGAGTCAGGAGTTTTCATTATTAACTTTTTAGCATTCTGTCAGTATCCTTTCTGTATTCTTTAGTGTAGTATAGCATTCTTTAATATAATATAGTATAATAAAATAATAAATTAGCCTTCTGAGAACATGGAGTCAGATTCATCATTCCTGCCTTTGTTGGGCATTTCCCAGCACATAGAACAGTGCTGCTGTTCCTGCAGGGGCTTTGGGACACTCACAGGCTCCCTTCCTCCACAGGGGCCTGGCATCAGCTGGGCTGTCTGGCACCTCTCTGCTCTGGGAGACAGTGGCAGAAATTCTTCCCCCTTGCTCATTTATTTCAGTCTGAAGTACAAAGGTGTTGGATAATCAGGCTTCAGGAAAGGGGAGGATTTCTGTGTCTCAGGTTCTGATCTGTGGCTAGAGGGAAGTGCACTTAGTGGGTTCATATAAAAATTCACAGCTGGCAGTTCTTGCTTTATGGGGAGAAATTGGTATGTGTTACATATTTGTTTGGACTTGAGGGTTTCTTCTGTGTATTTGGGGGTTTTTCCCCCAGAAAAAACATTTCTTGTATAGCAAAACAAGAAGTTAAATTTTTACTTTCTTGGTTTTTATGTCTTCTGCTCAGGACAGCCTTACAGAAATATATGTTCATCTTCTGATCAGGCATCTCTGTAAATAACCAATTTTTACACTACTTTTGAATTTTTTTATGCTAAGCAAGAAGGCAAATCAAACCCCTGTACTTCATACATAGCAGTTGCAGGGTTCTGCACAAAAGGCTGTAGCATTGGTAAGTGCCACCTGAGTTTTTACAAAGGTGTTTGAAATACAGGGGCAGCCATATAAAATGGGGGGAGAATCCAGGTGTCCTGACTGTGGTGTGCCTGCAGTAGCTCATTTTTATTGTATTACAATCCAGTAGCAAAGAAATTTAACTTTAAACATTGTGACCACTTGTTTATTTCATCTTGTTTAAATGGTGAATATAATCACGTCTTCATCAATGTAGATATTTCCATGCTGCTGAGGTATAAAGATGGTGAATATTTTCTCAGGAGGAGTTTGAATAATGGCATTTCAATGCTGTGATTATGCTGACTCCATGAAAGGTGCAGGTCCCTGTGTAGGTAATTAACAACTAAAGAAAAAGATGCACTCCAGGAAACTAATTATCTTTATTTCTATCTGGCAGTGATTAATTTATAGCTGAACAGATGCTAAACAATGTTTAACTGCAGTAAATCCTGTCTTGAGCTGACAGGCCCAGCAAAGGAGACAAACAGAAGACAAGCTTATTAAGAGAGGGGCTGAATCCCATTTGAATTCCAGGGGTGTGAATTTGGGAGTCCCAGGGAAGTGAGCTGAGAGCTGGCACCTCTGATAGGCTGTAACCTATGCAACAAAGGCTCATTCTTTATTTGGGTTGCTTTTAAAGTAAAACTGACCCATTTGCATTTTGTTGTTGTTCACCCAGGAGATGTGGGAGCAAGTGGCAGTTCAGTGTTGAGAGGAAAACTGAAATATAATTGTAAAAATTCCCAGCATTTGGGGTCCTTGAACAAACCTGGGTGCTCAGAGTCTGTTTGCCATCCTGAGCCATTGGCAGCTTTCTGGCTTTTCTTCCCTGAGTTTTGAGTGGACCAAGAAAAGAATTATTCCTTTAAGCTCTCCATAGCTTAGAACATTTTTCTCTCAACTTTCTAAGTCCAGAAGGAGAGAAGGAGTGGAATGTGGAATGTAGCATTTCCCCACTTCACAAGTCCTGCCTTTTTTTTTTACTTCCCAGGGGGGGATATAATGGAGTTGAAAACCCATCACTCCTTTAGAGCCCCCTTGACTGGATTTGTGTCCTCAGTGCTTCCTCACACAGAACTGGGGCTCACATTCACAAGATTATTTCAGTTTTGCCCAATGACTGCAAATTTCAGGGAGAAATGTTATTGATGTCCCACAGAGTCTAAGAATTTGTCAGAACACACCTGGAGAAGGGGCACCTGTAGATCTGTTGTCCCCAGCTGGTATTTCAGGAATTTCATGTGAGAAAGGCAGCAGATACAAAGCAGGCTGGCATCCCTTGCAGTCACCTGGCTGTATCAGTTGGGATTAATTAATTAATTATGCAATTAATGGGGTCATTACCAGCAATCAGAGGAAGTCCTTTTGCACAGTAGCTGCCTGTGGTTGCTGATGAGGTGTGAAAAGGGAGCAGCTGCTCTTGTTTCTGGTGCTGAGCTGTCCTGCTCTGCCAGTGTGGGCAGCACAGGACAGGGAGAAATTGTTTTCCAAGGAAAATAAGGTGGGATGAGAGAGGTCAGCTAACCCTGGAAGTGGGAAAAGCTGCTCAGGGTCACAGAGAGCAGGTGGAAATTCAAGGTTGTGTGGGGCCCAGTACAGAGGCTTTGTCCAGCTGAGGTCTCTGGGGCTGTGCTGATATTCTCATTATTTGAGCACTTTGGGAGCAGGACCACAGAGGTGCCCATTCAGAGATCTATTCAAACAGCAGCAGAGCTGAGCATGGCCCCAAATGCAGCTTTAACTGAGCAGAATGTGCCTGAAGCTGAGCTCCCTCTCACCTGCTGTGTTGTACCTTGTGACAGTGGTCACAGGGGTTTATTAGAGGATGGAAGAGTCAGGATCTTGATTCCATGATCAGAAGGCTTGATTTATTATATTATGATATATATATAACATTATAACTATACTACATAGAAATGGAAAAGGAAAGGAGCTTCTTCAGAAGCTGGCTAAGCTAAGAATAGAATAGAAAGAATAATAACAAAGGTCTGTGTCTCAGCAGAGAGCGAGAGCAGCTCCACCATGAGTGGTCAGCAAATCCAAACACCTACAGAAAACCAATCACAGGTGGACCTGTTGCATTCCACAGCAGCAGATAATAATTGTTTACATTTGTTACTGAGCTTCTCAGCTCCAGCAGGAAAAATCCTACAGAAAGGATTTTTCACAAAAGATGTCTGTGACAGTACCTGACCTGGGGACACAGGAGATGAGCATGTGCTTTACCTGCTGGGAGCCCAGAGCTCCTCAGGAGGGGCTGCACACCTGAGTAACAGAGGAGAGGAGCCCAGGAGTGCAGTGTGAGCTGTGCTGGGATAAGGCATTATTCCATGCAGTCACTTGGTAGGCACTGAGTGCTGCTCCTGGCTGAGTGCCTGGAGCAGGGCAAAGGGCACAATGTCACCCACAGTCACTGTGCTGTGGAAATCAGCTGAGCTGCTGCCTGGGAGGATGCAGCTCTGACATGGGGCAGGTGGAGGAGGGGTTGATGTCCCTGGGGAGCTCCAGAGGCAGAGAGAGAAAAGAGGAGACAGATCCTTCATAGTCTGCAGTCACAAAGATGAAATAGAAACATCTTTGGAAATTGAACATTCTTTGGAACCACTGTGTGTAAACTGAATCTGATTTATTGGGGTGCTTTAATGTCCAGCAGAGTTATGAATTTTAGTTCTGAAGCTCGTGTTTTAGAACTGTTCTTCAGGATCCCTCATGAGGGGTAGGTGAGAGGTCAGAGATGCACAGGTTTTTAGTGAATTATGTTGTCCCATGGGTAGCTGGGGTTTTGTCTGTTATTAAGAATCTGAGTGAGCTCATTTTGGTGAAGGGAGGTTGTTAGAGCATTTCATGCACTGGATGTAATACACTACATGCAGAATAAATATCCAACATCCAGAGAATTTAATGTTGTTACTGTGGGGCATTTAGTGTGGTGGTTTCCTGCTAAACTTGATGAGTTCAGCAAGATTGGAGGATGGGCTTGAGCGTTCATTGGAAAATTTTTCAGTGGAAAAGCTCCTTTTAGAATAGCCTGAAATTGCTTAATGATTGTTGCATAGGTTTCAGCCTAAGGGTCATTCTTTATTTGGTCTGCTTTTAAATTAAACCTGGCCCATTTGCATTTTGTTGTTCTACACGGGCAGAACACCCAGGAGATGTGGGAGCAAGTGGCAGTTCAGTGTTGAGAGGAAAACTAAAATATAATTGTAAAAATTCTCAACAAAGACATTCACCCATAACCCCCTCCTTCTTTTTTAATAAAACCTTGTCTCTGCCCCTGGGACAAAGGGGAGGCTTATTCTTCTTTTGATAGATTGCTTTTTAGGGTTTGTCCATATGTGAGATTGCATTATTGAGCCAGCAGACCAGTTGCTAGCAGTTCTCCACTTCATCACTGCCTGCAATTATCAGCAGATAGCACAAAAAGTAACAGTGCAGAGGAGCTCATAAAAGGGCCAAGAATAATAGGAGGGATGGCTGAAGAAAATTAGTGAGAGCAAAAAATTCCATTTGCTGGCAGTTTCCTGGTGGTCTTGGTGCTTTTCATCCGCTGTTTCTGTGACTCTTTGGTCAGTTTGTGCAGAGTGTGGCTGTGCCCCTGCCCAGTGTAGAGCAGCAGGACACCAAGCACAGGGTGACACCCCTGAGACACCCCTGGCTGCCTGTCCCAGCACACAGGGCTGCATTTGGGGGTTCACTGAAGCACAGAGTTGGAAGAGCCCTTCAAGATCATCAGGTCCAGCCTGTTCTGACACCTCAGCTCAGCCCTGGCACCCAGTGCCACATCCAGGCCTTGTTAAACACACCCAGGGATGGGGGCTGCACCACCTCCCTGGGCAGCCATTCCAGTCCAGTTCTCTCTGTCCCCACTGCCCATAACCATGGGATGGGCAATCTGCCTCGTTGGGGGCTCTGCCAGAGGTGCTGGGCACCCCACACTGTGTGTTTGATCTTTCCTGGGCACAGCAGAGCCCTGTGGCAGGAGCTGAGGGGAGGGCACAGGCAGGCAGGTGTGCCCATCTGCTCCACTCACCCACAAGGTGTGGGGCACCATTCTGGGGACAGGGACACCACAGGTGCTGTTTAAATTTGTTTTTTGGTACAGGAAGGTGGCACAGTCACTGTTGGTGTGTTGCACAGGCAGTGATTTGGTGTAGGCTTGTTGTAATTGAGATGGTGACAGTGCAGAGTGTGGTGGTGTGAGGTCCCCAGGATGAGGTGAGAGGTGACAATTTGACTCCATGTTCTCAGAAGGCTGATTTATTTTGATATGATATTATATTATCAGAAATTATATACTAAAACTATACTAAAGAAAGAGAAAGGATGCATCAGAAAGTTTAAAAAGAATGATCATGAAAGCTCATGACAGAGACTCTGACACAGCTGATGGTGATTGGTCATTAATTAAAAACAATTCACATGTTTGGATAAACAATCTTTAGACCACATTCCAGAGCAGCAAAACAGGGAGAAGCTGAGGCTTCTCATCTTGCCAGGAGAAGAAATCCTGGCAAAGGGATTTTTCAGAAAATATCATGGTAACAAAGAAGCCACACACTCCATTGTCAGAAGGCTTCAAACTGATTTTATTCTAGCATGCATGCTTCTTACACATTCCTGCAGAACTCATAAGTCCACACTTTACTCATTGGTCACGAAGGACAAAGTGCTCATTGGAACAGGCAGTTGCAAGTTTCTCTTATTTATCCTTCTTTCTTTCTTGGTTTCTTTGTCAACAACCTTGGCAGAGAATTCTCTACCTTGGTAGGAAATTCTTTCAGGGTGTGTGGAGGGATAGAATGTAAGAAAATAAAGATAGTGCAGAAGGCAATCTCACCCCTGAGGAGTTGCAGCTGTACTAATTACCAAAGATTAGGAGCAGGCCTGCCCTTAACAGGCCACAGCTGTGTCCAGTGAGATGAGTGCTATAAAAGAGTGGGTGAGCTGGGTGAGGAGGGAGCTGGAATTTGTTGGCTGTGCTGTGAAGGAGATGCCCATGAGAAATCACCAAGCAGGTATGGAACTTTTGTAATAAGATGACACCAAGGGTGAATATGGATCCTCTTATCAAGCTTCTCTCTGGCTCACAGAAGTGGCTGTAAAATCTCTTCCATGTAGGGTTGGTGCCATTTTCCTTCTCAGACTCAAGGCACTAGAGTGCAGTGACAGGCAGAAATATGCAGATGTGTTAAAAATGTCTAAAAGCAGCTGCTCTGTGGCTAAAAATATCAAATTAGGGCCAGTATGCAAATCTGAAGGTAAGCTATTAGGCTTGGTGTGGAAAGGTGCAGTGTCTGCCCAGTTTCAGGTTTAATGTTAATTTTTGTTCCTTTCCTCAAATCCACCATGAAAGCCTTTTGCATTGTGCTGAGAATGTATTTCTTACACAATACTTATGGTAGTAATTCCTGCCAGCCAGGGATTTATAATCAGGCTTTGAAAAATGTATTCTTTAAAGTAAGAAGAATAAAAAAGATTTTTCCATCTACTCAGTTGCTGGTGCACAGTAGTGAAGCTGTGTAGTCTAATCCAAAGAGCTGATGAAATAAAAGGGAGATAACAATAGATTAACTTTGATTTATTAGAATGTATTTCATGTTTATCTCCCAGAAACACACACTCTGGAGCTGAACTTTCACAAGTTTAATTTCAGTTTGTGTGTCCAGGCCATCTAATGGTTAGCCTTTTGCTGTGCTCTTCTTAGGAAGCACAGGCACTTGATCATGTTTTTTTATATTTTTATCAAAAAACAAATGTCTGAAAACTGGCACACATCTTCAGCAGAAGAGATAAACCTGCTCTCCACATGGTAGTTCTTTTTAATTCACAGATATGCAAGCTCAATCAACAACAGCAATAAAAAAAATCCCAGTTTTGGAGTTCTTCATGATGAGGTTTTTTCATTTAGCATTGAGCAATAGAGCAGACAGAAAATTTTAAAACAATTATTTTATGCAACTTTATTTTTCTGTAGCTTTGTAAGCGCTTCTGTTTTCTTTCTTCTCCTTCTCTACTTTGCTGTGGAAAATAAGGAGAAGAATTCTCTTTTAAATCTGAAAACCCCTAAAATTTTCGGAATATATCCTCCTGGTCTTTTCTTGCTCTAAACAGTAAAATATGTAAAAAATGTGTAAAGTGAGTGTAAAAAATGCACTGCAGTTGTGAGGGCAGAATGAGCAGTGGGAAGAGAGGTGGCACTGGGGGCTAGGACATTCTTCCTTATGTTAAGGGAGTAAGAGGAGGGAAGATTATGTTTAAATATTTAAATCTGCACACTCACCAGATTTATTGAAGCTTGTAGCAGTGAGGATACATCAAAATATTTTTGCAGTGTTTTATTTCCCATGCTGACCACATCCTCTCAAGAATGGTTGTGCTTAGGAGCTGGGGCTGCCTGCTCCTGCTCCTTCCTGGGGGCAGCACAGAAACATTCACATTCACATTCCAGGTGCTTTCCCACCAAGGACCAGAGGCTCAGGTCACACATCCCAGGGAAGGGTGGAGAAAAAGGTAAAATCAATCAGGTGTAGCCAGGTGTGTCGCTGTCATATTTTCTGAACAATCTGAAATTTTTCTTCTCCTGGGAAGTTGAGAAGTCTCAGAGAAAAATTAAAACCATAATTATCTGAATGCTTCTCTATCTGAATGTTTTGCTGCTTTGGAATGAGGTTGGAGATTGTTTATCCAACAGGTGAATGTTTGATTGGTTTCATGTGAATTGTTTTTAGTTAATGACCAATCATGGTCCAGCTGTGTCTGGACTCTGGAGAGTCACGAGTTTTAATTAGTGTCTTGTTAAACCTTCTCTAAGTATCCTTACTCTATTCTTTAGTATAGTTTCAGTATAGCATTCTTTACTATAATATAATAACATAAAATAATAAATTAACCTTCTAAGAGCATGGAGTCAGATTCATCACTTCCTTCCTGCCAGAGGGGACCCCAAGAAAATACCACACAGGTGCCCTGCTGATCAATGCAAGTCTGACTCTCTGGGTTCCTACAGCAGCAGAATTAGGCTAGGATGAAATTACTTTGAAGAAACACAACAAATTTGGTTTAAAGGACAAAGGGAAACAGCAGTTTCATGTGCAGTAGATCTGGTCCTGACAGAAGCTGCTTTGATTTGCTGAGGCTGTGGAAGATGGGTGGGAGGGACCCCAATTCTGCAAATACAGGGCAGCCTTTGGGTGGTTGCTTTTCCCTTTTTCTTTGTTTCTGTATACAAAATGTGGCACCACAGGCACAGCTTAGGCACAAATACACCTGTAAGTGCTGAGGAGTGGAGCAGGGTGTGACCCTGCTGGGGGCTGTGTCTCTCCAGGGTCTGGTGTGTGGGGACAAATCCCATCCCTGAGGTCACAGAAGTTTGGGAAAGCTGGGAGGAAAAGCTCATGGGGTGTCCCTGTTGCACAATCAGTGAGTGGGATGCTCAAGCAGTTGATAATTGTAGTTAGGAAGGGTCATGTGGGACCTCGAGGCAGAAACAGAATTCCAGGCAGCACTGGAATAAAAATCCTGGTTTATAAACAAGATTTTATCAGGCAGGCTTGGTGCTGGGTTTTTGTTGGCACACACAGGAGTTTGATAAAGTTAACTCTGTTAGTACATTGAGATTTCTGCAAGGCATTTGACATAGTGCCAGGCAACACTGTGAGTAAAAGCATGTGTGATTATTAAATCCATTTTGCCCATATCCACTGGATTAAGACTGCCTGAAAGATCACCAAAAACCTCCAAATTGGAAATGAGGAATACTCATCTAATGAAGCTGATTAACTTGTGCTCATTAAATGGGGATCTGCATTCAGCCCAGTGCAAATCAGTACCTGTGTCTGGGAAAAAAATGTAAAATCATTGTCATAGAAAATGATGGGACAGTAAGGGAAATTATTAAAACAAAACAAAATAAACCCTCAAAGCCTAGGAGGATATTTGAAGGCTACTCATGTCAACTCCTTGCCTTTATGCTGGGAGCCCTGGTTCAGAAAGCAGGGCAGGAGAGTGGAATCAATCTCAGGAAAAACAGATTTACAGCAGAGCTGTGCTTGAGGGCCCAGAAAAACATCAGACCACAGACTTCTAATAAACACAGCTCTTTCATATTTCAATATAAATGCAATTGTTGAAGCCTGGTTCCTCTTTGGTTGTAAGGTGAGCAGCATTTCATCTTGATATCATCTCTGGTGCCAGGGAAATTCTTGATACACATTTTTAAGATGTATCTTATATGTGCATTAGTTTGGTTTTTAAGCACTGTCATCTTTAAGTGGTTTTTATTTGTGTGTGGTTTATAAGCTAAACTCAATTACAGGCACAGATTTTCCTTATGAGAAAAACAGAAATACTTCAAAGCAGGGAACTTTGCTTGAAGAACCACTTTCCTGTTGGTGAAATAGTGATTGTAATTCTTGGAGCTCTCAGGTGTCAGCATTAGTTACCCACAGTGGAGCCAATGTAACCAACCAGTATTTTCCTTATCAATTCTTAGATGAGCTATTACTCCAGATAAAGGAATAAATTTAGAGTGAGGGGTTAGAAAGAAGCCTTGAAGCACTCTGATTTCTTATTTACAGTTATTGCTTCTCTGTCTTTAGAACACCAGGCTGGCTCAGGCTGGAGCTGGCACTTGGTTTCAGAGGTTATTTCTTGTAGCACTGCATGCCTCCCATAATGAGGATTTAGGGAGGAAATACTCATTGAAAAACGTGTCACAAGCAGATTTCTGGTCAGAAGGAAGGAATCCATGAGGAGTGACCCTGGATCCTGCATTTTGCATCTGGCATGGCTCACATGCATGAGGCTGCAGCTGCATTTGGATGTGGCAGTGGCATTATGAAATATTAATATTTTTCGGTTTTTTTCCAGTCAGGGGTTGTGTGGGATGTTATCCCCTCGTGTGGGGATGGGCTGGCCAGGGGCTGCTCCAGCATTCTTGGATCCACTCTCCCAAAATCCCCCCCAGGCAAGGCTGGAAGTGAAATCCCAATTATCGTGATGGTGATTTGGCTGCGTGGCACGAGGGGGAGCTCCAGGTTCAAATTGCTGCTGAATATTCATAGATTGTACAGAACATCCCCAGCCAGGCTCTGGTTTAAATTGCTCCGTGTATTAAACTTAACTGTAAAATTACAATTTCAAGAATGTAACAGTTTAATGGAACTGAAACTACTTGATTTTTTCCATTAGAATCCATACAAACTGCCTTTTTCCTCTCTGCTGAGTTGATACAGTAATTCACAAAGAGCTGTTTTTTCATGAACCTGCTCAGCTCTAGCAGTGATGTACAGAATGCAGTGTGAGAGCTTCAGGAGTGATCCCTGCAGGAGCTTTAGCAGGGAGCTGAACTCGAGCAGTGATGCTGTGCCACCAACCTGTGGTGGGAGGGCAGGTGCTGATCACTGCAGCAATAATGTGCTGTTGTTTCTCAAAATGACATTAAAATGGAGCTGTGCTTCCTCACCTGTTGTGGTTGGCACGTCAAGTGAGCATGAGGAAGTGACAGAAAATTCCTGCACTGCCTTTCAAACTGGAACTGAGAAGTCTTGAGCTCCTTTCCTGCCCCAAGTCAGTGTTCAGTGCTAATGGTCAGTGTGAGTGTGCTGCAGCAGGGGTGCAGTGCTGTTTGTGCTGGCTCCAGGAATGCCACAGGCATCCAGGGCACACACCAGCCCCTGTCCCTGCCCTTCTCAGCTGGCACTTTGGGACTGGGACTGCTGCATGCCACAAAAGCTAGAAATATAATTTTATATTGCCAAGCTTAAAAGTTGGGTTTTTTCTTGGTTTTTTTTTTCTTTTTTTTATCAGAAATTGCTGCTTGTTTGCTTTGTAAGGAAATGTGGTAATCCACTCCTTTGATATAACACCATGGCCAAGGCCAGGAGTTTGCTAGAGAACTACAGCTGTAGGTGGAATTTCAGTCACCAGGTGCTTTGGGTCTCTCTCCTGTAACTCCTAGAAGACACCCCAGCCTTTTGAACCCTGGGATCTTCCTCATGACATCCCTCTTGTTGGGGGAGAGATTCCTTCTGTGTCTTGTTTTTGGGAAAGCCAGTGAAAGGTTCACCAGCATGACTGGAGTGTAAAGGACAATAAATATTTAGGGAGGAAAAGTGGGGGCAAGGTGTGAATTGAAAGCTTGGGGCTCCAAGCTGGCATCCTGGCTCAGAAAAATACCTTTTGTTGGCTTTACAGTGCAAGTTAAAAGTCAGGCAGTTGCCAGAGGCAGAAATTCAGGCTAAATGTGCTGGGGAGCTGATCTCCTCTGGAAATTCCAATGTGCCTCCTGCAGTTGGGAGAAATTACAAATGAGGCAGATTAGAGCTGCTGGAGACTAAGCAAGTAAAGCTGCAGGAATAATTTCAGCAGCAGTTCTGCCTTTCCCATCTCCCTGAAAAGCACAGAGTGGGGAAAGGTTTGTTTAATTCTGTATTGGATTTAACTCTGCCATTGCATTTCCAATTTCCTCTGTACTTGAAGAGATCTGTGGAAGGAGCAGTGAATTTACCTTCTCTTTGTAAAAATGAAATCTGGGGGCAGTTTATGGCACACTGGGCTCTAATTATCACTAAATAATGAGGTTGCCAATAAAAGGCTTTTCATTTCCACTCCCACAGCATACAGCTGTGATTAATCCCTGCCTCTCACTGAGGTGCAGCTCTGGTGCTCCTGAGGTGCTGCTGGTGAGCCCAGGTCCCTTCTGGGGGTGCCCAGAGCCTTTGCAGGGCACAGGGGCTGGGCTGGGACCCTGAGCTGCCCTGCCCTGGCACAGCTTGGGGCTGCATTTCCATTTTCCAGCTGCTGTGCTGGCAGCCTCTGACTGCTGCCCTGGCTAACCTGCAGGGAGCACAGGGCAGGTTTTCAGTGAGGCAAGTGGAAACTGGTTTTATGGTTAAAATGCTTGAAGGCAGCATGGAGCAGGTACAGAGATGGGGTGCTCTGAGTCACAGACACCCTGCAAGGGATGCTCAGCCTTTGCTGTGTCCTGGAGCCACCAAAACTGAGAGACACTGTCCCTGCTGTGCCATCATGTGTGTGACAGATGCTGCTCCTTCCCTGCAGGGACAGCTGCTGCTGCTGAGAGCTGCTTTTTAAATTTCCTTCTCTTACAGAGATTTGTTGTCAGCTGTCACCAGCCCAATAACCTGGGAGTCCCTGAACACAGCAAAGTGCTGGCCCTGCCCCGGGCTGGAGGGGCTCTGTGGCTGTGGCAGTGTCACTCCAGGCTGGTCACAGCTCCAGCCATGCTGCTCTGCCCAAACTCACCATCAGAATGTGATGGTGCAGGGATTCTCAGCTTTCTGTGGGATAGCTGAGGTAAGCAGGACTTAGCTGTGGGCTTTCAGCTGTTTCCTTACACTGGTTACTTTCTTTTCAGTCTTTTTTTCTCCTTTGATTGATTCATAGAAGTTTAAGAGAGAAATAAGACATGGGATTCTCATTCCGTTCTAAGGCCTCCATGTCCTAAGTGAAGTGAAAAACCAGGATGGAAAATGTGCAGAAATTTGCTGTGCCTCCTCAGCAGGGCAGTGCTGCCACTGCTCTTCCTCTGCTCTAGGGCCAGCCTGGGCTGGGACACCTGGCAGGGGACACCTGGCAGGGCTTTGGGCACAGAGCCTGGGCTGCCCCTGAGAGCAGCCTGTGCTCCAGGCTCTTTGGGGCTACAGGTGAGTGATGCCTCTCAGAAACACAGCCCAGAGCCCTCAGTTCCTCACTAACCTACCTGGGGAGCTGTGAGCATCACAGCATCATCCTCCAGCTCCTGGGGGTGGGCTCTCCAGCAGGGGCTGGTTGGATGTGGAATTCACATTCTCTGAAAAATCCCTTCACCCAGGATTTTTTCCTGGGATGCTGAGAAGCCTCAGAGAAAAGGAAAACAATTCTGATCTCATTTGCTTCTCCTGTGCTGTGCTCATGTGCAATGTGTTTGGAGATTGTTCACCCACAGGTGATTGTTCCATTGCATTCTGCTGGGAGTTGTTTTCACTCTTTGCCCAATCAGGGCCAAGCTGTGTCAGGGCTCTGGAGAGAGTCAGGAGTTTTCATTATTATCTTTTTAGCATTCTGTAAGTATCCTTCCTGTATTCTTTAGTGTAGTATAGCATTCTCTAATATAATATAGTATAATAAAGTAATAAATTAGCCTTCTGAGAGCATGGAGTCAGTCAGATGCATCATTCCTGCCTTTTTTAGGGCTTCCCTGCTAATACAATAGTTGTACTGATGGATGTGGTCTGTCTGTCTGTCTGCATGCCCAAACAGTGCCCAGCTTACATCCAGAGCTGTTCCCCATG
This sequence comes from Setophaga petechia, assembly GCA_024362935.1. NCBI lineage: Eukaryota > Metazoa > Chordata > Aves > Passeriformes > Parulidae > Setophaga > Setophaga petechia. The sequence goes on from JANCRA010000167.1 coordinate 611,785, forward strand.
GATCTGTGCACACACATGACCAGGACTGAGGTTTGCAGCCCATGAGTGTGGGAACCCCCCTGAGCAAGGGCAGAGAGCTTTGTGAAGGGGAAGGTGCCAGCTGGGAGCCAATTCCCTGGCACTGGGGTGGCACAGGGGCAGAGGAATGCAGCTTCCAGCTCTGCCCAGAGCTGCAGCTCCTTTGGCTTTGGAGGCTCCATCCCCATGGTGTGATGCCCTGTGATGCTCTCAGTGATGCCCTGTGAAGGCTGAGCTAGAACAGAGCCCAGACAGAGCTAAAGAATAAAGCAGGGATTTATTCAAAGGCCTCCATGGATCCACCTTGGGCAGCACAAGAGCCCAGCCAGGGCTGCACTCAAGATGAACCAAAATGGTCCCAAAATGCACAGCTGGGCACGGGGTCTGTCCCTGGGATCAGTTCTGCTCCATTTGCACATTGCAGTTCATTGTCCCATCCCAGCTTTAGCCCAGGCAGTCCCATCCTTGTTTTTCTCTCTCCAGCCCATGGGGTTTGTGCTCCTGGGCTGAGATTTGGATCATTTGTCCTTGGTGCCCAGCTGGAGCAGGAATTGTTTTGTCTCCCTGCTCTGTGCACAGAGCTCACCATCCCCTGATATGAAGCCCAGACCCACACACTAAAGCAGCTCAGAATGTGAAAATATAAAAGTTAAACCTGAGGCATGATCACAAGTGGCTCTTAGTTCTGCTTCTACAACTTCCAGGCCCATCCCTTGTAGAGCAGTGGCATTAAGCCACAGGCTTTGATTGCCTAAGAAATTTGGCCTGTGCTGGGCTAATCAACCAGTAATTTGTAATAATTTTACCTTATCTTTTTATGTGGATCATATAGTGCTGTGTTCAAGATAAAAACCAGTAAAACACTGATTAAATGGTTTTTTTCCTCATGCAATTTGCTGTGTTTGCACCACTTGCCAGGGGGAGAGCTGTCATTAGAGTTTCAGATGCTTTTCCAAAATAAATGAGAGACCATTATTGCTGAGCATTACTGTCTGCATGGAGGAGAGTCATTTTTGGTAGTATTTAGTCTCATGCCAAGGCAAAATCCAAACAGAAACTTGTAAGTGTATGTAAAACTAGCAGACACATTGGAATATCCTGTACACCTCAGGGATTAATGAACTCTTAGTTTAGACACTAAGAGAGAAAATCAGGTGAAATAGTTCACCTTTTGCCAAATTGATCCTTAATTTTTTTATTAAATTTTTGCCATGGTTAAAAGAGATGATTCATTAAAATGCAAGCAATAAACTGTTTCCTCACCCCTGCACCTCTTTTGATTAATCTAATTAAAAAACCTTTTATCATTTATCAATTGTTCATTAAATGCAATCTCAAAGTAGAGGATTGACAAGTTTAACAAATGTCAGCAGAAAATATTTTGCCATTCCCTACAGGGGAACACTTGTCTTGTTTTAATGACTTCAAACCAGCTTGGTTCCTAGCTTGTTAACCTGGTTGCTCTGTTGAAAGATTTTCTGTGCACTGGTAGGAGATGCCAGTCAGTGCTTCCTCCTCCTGCCTTTGTCCAGCATAACTTCCAAACCTGTGGATTTGTGCATGGAGTGATTTCTCCCTGGAAATCTCAGACATAATTGTCCATCAGCAGTGTCCTTGTGCTGTGCTGGCCATCATATCCAAAAGAGGAATTAAGTATCCTGCAGCATTAGCTGTGCAGATTTGCAGGGTTTTCCCCCCTGAAAAGCAGCTGTAATATTTGTGTGCTGTCACAGTGACTAATGCCAGTTCCATCTGCATTCAGTGGTACCAACCCACCCTCTGTAAGTTCTTCAGACACCTCCAGCATGGATGAGGCTGCAGACAACAGGAGTCTGTTCAGATCCTATTGTAAATGTTGAAATGTCACATGCTTTCCTTTTTTCCCCATCGTTACATCATTTATTCTTCTATTATTTGTTTTCTCCTTGGTCCTTGCTGTTAATCATGGCAGTATTTTTAGCACACAGATAACAAGTGGTGCTTTGTAGCCCATAGTTGTGCCACAACAAGCTGCCTGCTATTCTCTCATTCCTTTTGTCTTGTGTTCAAAATGACTTTGGTTCTCTGTGTTCTCTAATACTGTACACATCTTAAAAAAGAAAAAGGAAAAAAGAGACTTCCTGTCTCATTTTTTTTCTCCTTTTTGGCAGAAAAGCAGAGCCAGTTCTCTTGTTGTGCTTTTTTTGTCTCCCTGGTATCTGCAGGCCTTTCCTGATGGCTGAGTTTGTCCTTCCCATGCTGGGGGCTGTCAGCCCCACTGTGTGTGGTGGGAAAAACCTCACAGAAAACCCTAGAAAACCACACAGGTCAGGGCAGCTGTGAGCTTGAGCAGAGCTCTATGTCTGCCCAGCCAGGGCAGCCACTTGGAGCTCTCAGCTCCTTTTTGAGCCAGGGCTGGTCCCACTCAAGCCCTCAAGTGCTTCCTGATGTCCACAGAGAGGATCAGGAGCTGCTGGATAGCTCCTGACCTCTGTGCCTGGTTCTGGAAAATGGGACAGAGTTTGGTTCCTTGCCCATTGGAATCTTCCAAGTATGAATTTACATTTTTTTGGGCCCAGATGATCAGTGGGAATGGGGTGGAACAGGGTCCTTTGAGGATCTTTGCTTAAGGCACTGTAACTTCATCCCCTGAATATGAACTGGGAAGAGCAGAATTATTGCTATTATTGCTGTTACAGAATTATCTGTTACTGCTAAACAGATTATTTGTGATTATGCTTACATGCCAAAAAAGGGCTTTCTGTAGGGGCATCCCTGCAACATGACCTTTTGTGTTGTGTGCAGCACTGTGTCCTGTCAGGCTTGGGTTTTTCTCTATTATGTCATTAATTCTGTTTATTTTTCTCTCTTCAGCTGCCTGCCCCTTTTAGCAAACAAGTGAAACGTGCATGTTTGTGAGTGTGCTGCATGGTGTGTGTGATGGGCAGATGGTTTGAGTTTTCCTGGCCTTGGTGAGCCTCCTGACCTGCCCTGTGCTTGCTTGCTTGGGGATTTTATACTGAGGATCCTGATTTTGTCTGCATCCAACACAGAGGGCTGCAGCTCTTGCAGGGATTTGAGGGAAGGGAATCTCTCAACAGAAATCAAAACTTTAGAGGAAACCAGCCACTAACTTGCAGCTATGTCAGAAGTGGCTCCTCTTCCCATTTGCTATGGTAAACCTTAAAAGTAACTATCAAAAATAAGATTGTGCATCCCATGACTGAACTGGCAGCTTGGGTTTTCAGGAAGAGGACATTTGTAGCAAGGGGAAAGGGATTCCTTGCCTTTTTTTTTTTTCTTCCTAGCTCTTCTTCTGCACAATATTTTGTGGTGCATGCACTTGTGTGCATTAAATGTGTTTCCCTCAACAATGTGGTTTTGCTGTTGTTAATCCTGCAGTGAACTTGTGTTGCTGTTTGTCTCTCTGTGGCAGCAAAGTATAAAATCATGAACTCAGGATTGTGACCTTTCTGCAGAATCAAGGGGGAGAGGTGCTAAATTGCAGAAGGGAACAGTTTTAACCAGACATAAATCTCCAGCAGTATTAGCAGAAAAATTGAACAGTATAGGTCAAATAAATTGATTTTTGTGTAAATATTCTCCGTTCCAGATTTGTGATGACAGGAAAACCTTTCTACATTTGACCTCTCTTCTAGTGCAGTTATTTTGTGAGAAGTACCAAACACTGGAGCAAGGAAAACAATGCTTTGTGTTTAACAACAAAAACATGAATAGAGCCTGCTCAGTTTCCCACATTTCTCTAAAGCTCTTCAACCTTGACCCGGGTAAACATTTGTCTTGGATAAGTGCAAAGACATTCTGCTCTCCATAACTGGACCCTGCTTGCCCTTTAGCACTACTGACATTTTCTGCAGTGTTCTCAGGAGCAATGCTTACAGTGATTTTTGCTACATACTGTAATTCTGCATCAAATACTGAGTTAGGTAAAAGCTAGAACAAATTAAAAGTGCTGCTTTAGCAGTGCTCTAAGCCATGGAGCTGGCACTGGAGAGGTCTGAGCTGAGCCATCCCCTGTGGTGCCAGGGTGGCAGAGGCTCTGGTGAGCCTGCAGCAGTGAGCAGGGCTCCAGGCTGAGCCCAGTCAGTGCCTGGAGCTTTGGGAAATCCATTCCCACCTTCACCCATCCCCAATGGCTCCAGGCTGAGCCCAGTCAGTGCCTGGAGCTTTGGGAAATCCATTCCCACCTTCACCCATCCCCAATGGCTCCAGGCTGAGCCTGGTGCAGTGCCTGGAGCTGTGGGAAATCCATTCCCACCTTCACCCATCCCCAGTGGTTGCTGAGTGCAGCTGGGCTCTTGTTTTACTCTTAGGGGGACAGTAAGTGTGAGTTGTCCTGCTCCATGTCAGGTGAAATAAACAGGGCAGGAGACCTTTCTCCTTTTTAATGCCTTTATTAAAAATGATCAGCTCGGGTGGGGAGAATTGATGGGTCCATGCTTATGCCACTGCTGCTCCCAGGAGTGACTTGGAGGAGGAGGAAGAGTGTAGCTGTGTTCACTGGTCTGTGGGCAGGGCTGGTGGTTCCATCCTCACCAGAGCATCAGGAGATTCTCTCCTTTTTTGGGTCAACATTCGAGGTCCTCTGTCCAGCTGACATCTTTAATTTAGGGTGAGGGGTAAAAAGGTCTTGCAGACACTGGATTCTGTTCCTCACATCTACACATTGCTTTGATTCATCAGTTTTGTGTTGGCTCGTTGTTTTAGGGGTTTTTGGCTAGGTTTGGTGAGGGGTCCCTCCCGTGTCATTGTGGATCCCATGTCATTTGCATGCCGACTCGATGTCCCTTCCCCTTCATCCTCCAGGAAGCAGCAGGGTGACACTCGACAAAAGGGGAATTCTTAACCATCAACAACAGGTGATTACAATAACAAACAGTTAGAACTCCACCCTGGCAGCAACTGGCCCAGCCTGTGAACTCTGCGACCTTATAAAAAAATGGGCAGCTTTTCTACTCATAACATCAAGCAGTTGCAAATGGAACAAATTGGGTGAAATGTGTAGGTCTGCTGGCAGCTTCTGCAGTACAGAACAGGTAGCTTCTGCAGTAAAAGTACAGATTCCTATACCAATAATAAAACTTGGGGGCTTTGGGATGATGATTTCAGCTCTCTGTCTTGCTGGTGGAAAAGGTGAGGCAAAAGGGAAGGAGTTTAAGGCCCCCTGAGTCAGGAGACTTGAAAGTCTTGGTGTCTGATCTCTTTCTGCACAGCACTAAGATCTCCTGTTTACTTTTCCTTCTGCAAAATTTAGCATCACCATCTTTGGGATGAAGTTTTTACCCTGGAAACAGGAATAAATTGGAGCTGTGTACCTTGCACTAGTGCAGCCCAGAAAGGTAAATAACTTTTCCATCTGGGATTCCAGGACCAAACACCTGCTCTGAGATTTTAAGGGTGGGCAGAAGCAGAGACACTGCAGCAGATAAGAATTGCAGTGAAAATATTGCACACATAGATTGGCAAAAACTGTGTAAGGGAATGAAATCTGGCCAAAGCCAGGGGGATCAGCAAGGGCTTGGAGGGCAGAGTTCAGCCCCTGAGCTGAGTTCATGCAGAGCTGCACTTCATGTGCTCATTATTGGCAGCTGTTCTCTAATCCCTCACGTGCATCCACGTGCATTTGGAGAAACTGGCTTCTGAGGAAAGCTGGAATTTTGACCTCAGTATTAATCTATTTCTGGCTTGTTTTGTTTTGCTTTTAATGAGCCACAGGCAAGGTCTTCTCCCTGTGACATATGTGGATCGTGTGCAAATTAGGACATTTTCCATTTTGCTTCATAAAAATTCCTATGCTGGGATCACAGAATATCCTTTTGTATAGCCATGGTCATCTGTCAAAGCTAATTGTTGAGAGTCTGCAACCAGGGTCTTCAGAAAAGCAATTGGATTCTTGCTGCCTTGGCCTGTCCAAAATCCTGTCAAGCAAATAATGTGAACCCTTGCTCCATGCTCATTCTCTCTCCTCTGCTAAGTCTGTTTTTTGTTTTGATTTGCTTTCTGCTATTATTTTTTCCTTGTAAGAGTTCAAGTCCTCTCCTCTCCTGAGAGTGTGCTTTGTGCTGAGTCAGGGCTGTTTTCCACCAGTGTTTTGCCTCTGGCGGGTTCAGAAGTTGGGCATCCCCATTTGCTGTGCCCAGCAGAACACAGGGCAAGCTGCCAGCCCCCAGGAGGGGCAGCATCACTTTCTGCCCCAGGATTTATCCTGGCTCTGCTCTGGTTGTACTCGAGTGTGACCATGTTCACAGGGGTCCCACGATGAGGGAAGAGATGAGAGTCTTGACTCCATGCTTCAGAAGGCTGCTTTATTATTTTATGATATATATTATATTAAAAAAAATTATATATTAAAATTACACTAAAGAATAGAAGGATTTTATCAGAAGGTTAGTAAGGAATAGAAAGGAATGATAATAAAATATTGTGACTGACCAGAGAGTCTGAGATGGCTGGACTGTGATTGGTCATTAATTTAAAAAACTACATTATTTATTATTTTATGATATATATTCTATTAAAAGAAAATAATATAGTAAAATTACACTAAAGAATAGAAGAAAGGATTTTATCAGAAGGTTAGTAAGGAATAGAAAGGAATGATAATAATATTTTGTGACTGACCAGAGAGTCTGAGACAGCTGGACTGTGTTTAGTCATTAATTAAAAAAACTACATTATTTATTATTTTATGATATATATTCTATTAAAAGAAAATAATATAGTAAAATTACACTAAAGAATAGAAGAAAGGATTTTATCAGAAGGTTAGTAAGGAATAGAAAGGAATGATAATAAAATTTTGTGACTGACCAGAGACTCTGAGACAGCTGGACTGTGATTGGTCATTAATTAAAAAAACTACATGAGATTAATCAAAGATGCACTTGTTGCATTCCACAGCAGCAGATAATTATTTGTTTCCATTTTGTTTCTGAGGTCTCTTGGCTTCTCAGGAGAAGAGTCTTAGCAAAAGGATTTTTCATAAAATGTGTCTGTGACACTGAAGGAAGGTTCTCTCCCGGCCTGGGAATTGCTGAGGGAAAGGTGCTTCAGATGAGCTTTAATTTTCCCTTAGGAATGGCCCCAGATGTTACTTTAATATGTAAATATTTTTTGTTTACTGTTCTATTTTCTGTTCTGTTTCTCGAGTCATGAGAGTGGGGAATGCTCTTTGTGCCTCCAGTTCCCAGTTGGGTTATCAGCTTTGGGTTTGTATCATTTTCATTGCTCATTCCATTCCCTGTGATGGGTATAGAGGTGCCATTTGTGTGGCCTGAAGAGTTTATTTCACTGGAAACCAAAGAGCTTTCCTACCTGATGGTATTCCAGGCAGGTACTTTCTTTCCCCTGACATAATAAAGATTGTCCAATTAACTTCTACAAATTTCTGTGCTGTGCCTTGAGGTAACTTTTCCTACATCTAGAATGTTGTTCTACCAACAATCTGGAATAATATTCTTTTGCAATACCCTTCAAACATCTACAATATTCTGTGAGGCTGCAGTCAGTACATTTTCAGCATGATTTTGGACAAACTGAGGAACACATCTTTTTGGAGGCTGACATCTCTTACATGTGCCCTCTCTGGTTGGTTTTCACTGATTTTCAGGGTGTTCATGGGCTGGCATCATCCAGTCACTCCAAGCCATCTGGTAACTTGGTTTTGTAGCTGCAGTCTTAAAACTGTCTTTATAATCTAGAATACAGGAGCTCTCTTTCAGCCCTGTAGAAGTGGAGAATGACTTTTTAAAATGCTATTTGGCTTTGTGATTTTCCTTTTCTAATTATCCCATTAGCACACTGCATTTGTCTCATCGTTTTCCATAATTGCTAATAAGTAAGATTATTTGTGAAACTTCCACTGGAGCCCATTAGAGTAGTTCTGGCAGAGATGAAATTCTCATCGTGTCAGTTCTGCTTCACAAAATCTTCAGGGCAGCTCAACTCATTATGTGCCAGACTTGAGCTTTCTTGTAATCTGTTGGCAGTTATTAAATATTTCAAAATGAACTCTTTCCATAGGTATTTTTCAAAGGAGAAACCTTTCTCTCAGGGAATGTTGCAGCAGTTGTGCTCAGCTGATTGTGTAGAATACATGAAATCCTTTTGTTTTCCTTTGTGCATCTGGATTTTACCCTGGTGACTGCAGCTCCTCCAGCAGAATTGTACTCTGGCATAACCATGGTTCTTTCCTCAAAAACAAGCCATGGCTGCTGATTGTGTGCCAGTAAGCTTATCAAGATGTGTTTCTTTTCTTTTTTTCCCTTTTTTTTTAATAAAGTGTTTATTTTGGCAGCTGAGTTCCTTAGAGAGCAGTACAGGTCATGGGTTGATCATCCCTTTGTGGAGATCTCTCAGCCATGTGGTGCTCAGTGAGTGTAACCAGATTTCAGCTGGTACAGAAATGACAGAGTGTGTGACTGGGGAGGTTTCTGTGTCAGTGCCATTGTGGGAGCTGCTCAGAGATGAGCACAGCCTGTTGCTCACAGTGTTGGTCACTTTTAGTGCCAAGGCTCAGGAGGAGAAGGGGGGCTCACCCCTCTGCAGTTCATTGTGTGCAGCAGCTCAGGGAAAGCTGAACTGGAGGGGAATCCTGCTCTGCCTGACTTTCCCTCGTGGAGAATTGTGTTCAAACTCAGCAGCAGCTCGGGAAAACAACATTTTCTTTCCTTGCTTGGAGTTCCCCATGGGTGAGAAGCAGCTGTGAAACCAGGGGAGGGATTTGTGTTTGCCATGAGCTCTGCTTGTTCTGCCCCTGTGTGAAGGAGCGGGTGCTGACCCGGCTGCTGTCTGTGCTCGCACACGCGCAGGATGGGTCGGGGCAGCCGCGGCTCAAAGGACGAGTCTGGACTCTTTGATATTTCAATCTTCAGATTGTTTATTATTTCTTATCTTACAAAGTTTTCCTCTCTGCCAGCCGGGATCTGACCCACAAGGCAGCCAAGGGCACTCTGACCACCCACGGGGGGGTCGTGTCTTTTTATAATAAAAACTCCGTACATCATATTTACCTTTTATCCCCAATACCTTTCACCCTTGTTAACAAGTGCACCTTCACCACAAACCAATCCCCAAGTGCCAGCAGCACCACAGAAGATGGAGACAAGAAGAAGAAAGAAGCAGCATGAGACACGCCCCGATTCCTCCATCTTGTCTCCATAACCCCCCTGTACCAAAATCCCAAAATACAGATTTCACCCTGTAAATGTGTGATCCCTCCACCACTCAAACTGTGGTCATTCTCATGTCCTCATACACATCCCTAGAAGGGTCAAAGTCCAGCCACCAAGAATGTCTGGTGACATTCCAGGAGGAATGAGGCCCCCAAGGGTTCTCCCGGTGCCTCTGGACATTGGGAGCGATGTGCTGAGCTCCCACAAGTGGGCAGAGGGGGCAGTGAGATCCAAGCTGATAATCCTGATGAATTATGTCACATTCTGCAGCTCTGCTGCTTGTGGCACTGCTTTTACTAGTTGGTGCACGTTTCTGTGTTCCCTGAATTGGGAAGAAAACAAGGATTGCAGAGCCCTGTAGGTCAGAGGGTCGCATGCTCCAGGGGCTGCATCTGAAAACTGCAAGGGAAATGTCCAAAAATGATAAATTTGGGGACACCACTGACCACTGCAGATCATCAGTGGATTCACACAATTGAATTTCAGGCAAACCATTCCAGCCCAAGGATCAAATTATAAATAAATACAAGACAAAACTCACCATCTGGTGAACCATGCCTGATGTAACTGAATTAGTTTTCCAGGGGATCTCAAGGCTGGTTAAGTGGCCTCTCCGTATTTCCCATTTTTCCTCAGTAAATGGCACATGGAGAGCTCTTCCCTTGCCTCTCCCCATCACCTTTAACCCCTGCTCTGGGCTGTGCTGAGGGTTGTGCTGGAGTGAACAGGCTGCTGCACCCTGGCAAGCACAGGGGTGGAAATTCAGCATTTCATCTCCCTCTGCTCCTGGGGGGTTTGCAGGCAACACAGATCCCTGGGATGATTTCCTGCTTAATAAGTTATGCCCAAAGGTGAAAGAAGCAGAGCTGGATGTGAAATGATTGTTGTAAAGTCCCTCTGTCTCAACGCTTCATGATTTTGCTAGAAAATGACTGAAAAAAATTAAAATTAGAGAATTACTCTAGAGCTCCCTGGCTGTAGCAGGTTGAGTTTGAGAAGGCTGAGAAAGCAGATATTTTCTTTTAGGTGCTCCAGTCTGCAGATTTCAGTGTGTTCTTCTCTTACTGAATGGTTTTTACATTTGTACAGAAAATAGGACAGTCACATTTTTGTTACACCAAAGAAATAAGTGGTGAGATGTGATTTTTCAATTCTCAGGAAGAGTTTGTCCTTCCCAGTGTGTCTCAGAAAGGTGTTGCTGCTTTAGCCCTTGCTGATCACAGTGGGATTTTTCAACCAGTACCAACAAAAATGGTGAAAAAAATCCATGGCAGATGACAAAATATTTCTGCTTAGATACAGCTGTCTTGATGTGTAGTGTGTAATCCTTTTTTAAAATGTGATCACAAAATTAGAAACATCTCTGCAAATATATATATATTTATTTTCTGAACAGTGAATTTTATTCTTCTTCTGCATATATGGCAACTCTTAAGGTTGTATGACAAATTATTTCATCAAAAGCAGATTTGGTCCCATAGAGATGTTTGCTGCATTTCCTGGATACCTGATTCTCAGGCTCAGATTTTCAGCTTTGCCACGTGATGTTTGATGTCCCATTCATCCCTTAATTAAAGAAAAATTAAATAAAAATTTTGATGCTTCTTGCTCAGCGGTTTTGGGTCAAATACTCAAGCAGAGAACAGAAAATTAAAAATGAAGAGAACTGCCTGGAGATTAAATTCATGTTCCAGGTATCCTGAATTTGCAGCACAGACAATCCTGAATTGCTCAATGCCTGTTCCCAGCTCTGTGGGATGTGCTGGGGTCTTGCTCCATAATCCCTGGAGAATACTTGGAAAATAGTTCTATTATAAGTATTAATATTATATGTATTTTTACATATTTTATATATTATATCTATATATAATATATAATAGATTATATATATATATATATGTATATATATATCTGTCCCTAATGTAGCTCCTGCAGTGATTTCCCTGGAATTCCAAGTTATTTTTATTTTATTAGAAAATAATGTTATTATTTGAGGTTATTTCTATTTTATATGCTTGCTTTTTTAAAGGCATATTTATATATTATTCATTTATATTATTAATATATTACAAATATATTATATATTATATTTCTATTACATATATTAAAATTAGATGTATTTTGATATATTTTATATAGTATATATACAGAGATATATATACACACATACATACATATATATACATACATATATATATATATATATATATATATATATAATCTATCTATATAGCTGTCCCTAATGCAGCTCCTGCACCCAGTTCCCCGGAATTTGAAGTTATTTCTATTTTATTAGAAAATAAATTTTTTATTCAAAGTTATTTCTATTTTATATGCTTGCTTGCCTTTTTTTTTAAAAGCGTATTTGACTTTGAGAAAACTCTGTATCTTACTTCCTTCTCATAATAGGAGTTTAAAAAGACACATTTCAGAATTAAAAATACACATTTCAGAACAGCATCTGGCTTTTTAAATTTTTTTTTACTCACATATCTTAATTTATCTTTATTTATTGATAAAATATAAATATATGCCTTTAGTTGAAATGCAGTCTGCTATGTAAACAGCATTTCACTTTTTATCTTTTTTTAAACTTGAGATGTGCTTTACCTAAGATCTAAAAAATTGATACTGTTTTTTCTGAAATACTGAAAAGCTGGGTTTGGGAGGCTGGGGTTTTTTTTATAATTTGCTTTTGTTTTTTTAAAGTATCTTAGCTTAGCCTGATCAATCAATGGAATAACACTGGCCTGAGGCTTGAGGTCTGGGTGGAAATTCTGTCTGCAGGAGCTGTTCCCTGGGCTCCAGTGTAACAGTTGCTTTCAGGAGTGCTCCAGTGACAATATTTTAATTCATCTTTCCTGGACATTCCTGCTGACATTTCTGGGTTTAGTTGGAATAAAGTACTAGAGCTGTAACCAGAGTTAACAATCCTGTACTACAATATTTCAGTTAAATTGCAGGTTATTAAATAAAGCAAGCCAATTCCTGATCTTACTTAATGTACATTTCCAGTAATTCAGGATCTGATGTCAACAACAAAAAATGGTTTAGATAGTGCAAAGGAGTAAAAGAATCAGATTATATTTCAGGAAATGTATAGTGTTTATTTCAAAGCATTTGAAGGTTTATTTCAAAGCATTTGAAGGTGGTACAGGGGTAGTAGAAGGCTCTGCAGGGTGGTGCTTTGGGTCAGATGGACCAAAGGGCTGTTCCTGGTGAGCCTTTGGCTCTTGGCTGGGATGGGCTGGGGGATTGCTCCCCTCTTGCTGGGTGTGCAGTTCTGCAGTTCTGTGCCCTGATTCCTCCTCCTCCTCCTCCTCCTCCTCAGGAGCTGGAGCCCCTCTCCTCTGAAATCATCATTTTCTCTGAAATCACCCTCTTGTCTGAAATCACCCTCTTGTCTGAAATCACCCTTTTCTCTCAAATCATCCTTTTCTCTGAAATCACCCTCTTCTCTGAAATCACCCTCTTCTCTCAAATCATCCTTTTCTCTGAAATCACCCTCTTCTCTCAAATCACCCTCTTCTCTCAAATCGCCATCCCCTGTTTGCTCTGAGTCGCCCCTAGCTCAGGGTTGTTCCAGCAGGGATCTCCCAGGGAGAGCACACAGGACAGCACAGCTTGGAATCCATTTTTATTAAATGAATTACACTCTGTACATCACCAAGACAGCAGCATCTAAGCAAAAATATTTTGTCATCTGCCACGCGTTTTTTTCATCATTTCTGTTGGTACTGGTTGAACAATTCCACTGTGATCAACAAGGGCTAAAACAGGTACTTATAGGAAAACCCAGGAGCTGCCTTTGTGCCCTGCACATCTTTTGCCTCCTTTTCCACCAGCTTTTTACCCCATTCACGGGGCAGATCCCATCTGTTTCACACTCTGGTTGCTTTTCTGGGCTTTTCCACTTGGGCAGGCTGTTGTGTTCACAGGGGCCCCCAAGGAGGGGAGAGAGAATGATGCATCTGACTCCATCTTATCAGAAGGCTAATTAATTACTTTATTATAATACATTATTCTATACTATATTACATTATATTATATTACAGCTAAACTGAATCTGCCAAGCACTCAACTGCACAGGACTGCCCAGGTGACTGTCACCCAACTGTCCTAACACACACACACACCTGGCCCTGACAGGCCAAGGGAACAAAACCCCATCACTGTGGGTAAACAATCTCCATATTGCATTCTGCTTTGGCACAAACACAGCCACAGCAAATTATAAGAATTGTGTTTTCTTTCTCTGATGTTCAGAGAATGTGGAACCCAGAAATATTCTTGGGAAGAGTTGTGCCTTGCTTTTCTCTGTGAAGAGAAATGTGGCGACACCAGACCAGAGCTGGGCCACTTCTGATGTGCTGCTGGTGGCACCAGGGAGGTGAAGGAGCTGAAGAAGGATTCACACAGATTCCATGATGTCTCTGACACGTGGAATTTAATCAAGCTCTGTGATGAATCTAATTGTGAGCAATCTGGACAATGAAAATATCTGTGCATAATGCATGCATATCTCCAGAGCTTTAAAGAGTTCTTCATCATGGCTGGAACTTCAAGGATAGGAGAGCCCCTTTGTCTCCATGGGCTGTGAAATCCCTCACTCCCTCCAAAGGGCCCTGCTCTCCTGGTGATGCTGTGTGTGGAAGGGAGGATTTAGCAGGATAGGATAGGATAGCAGGATGTGAAGGATAGGAGAGCCCCTTTGTCTTCATGGGCTGTGAACTCACTCACTCACTCACTCACTCACTCACTCACTCACTCACTCCAAATGGCCCTGTTCTCCTGTGATGATGTGTGTGGAAAGGAGGATTTAGCAGGGTAGGATAGGATGATAGGAGGCTTTGAAAGATAGGAGAGCCCCTTTGTCTCTATAGGCTGTGAACTCACTCACTCCCTCCAAGTGGTCCTGTTTTCCTGATGTGTGTGTGGAAGGGAGGATTCAGCAGGATAGGACAGGAGGATTTGAAGGGTAGGAGAGCCCCTTTGTCTCCATGGGCTGTGAACTCACTCACTCACTCACTCACTCACTCACTCACTCACTCACTCACTCCCTCCCTCCCTCCCTCCAAGTGGCCCTGCTCTCCTGGTGATGGTGTGTGTGGAAGAGAGGATTTAGCAGGATAGAATAGGATGATAGGAGGATTTGAAGGATAGAAGAGCCCCTTTACTGTGAACTCACTCCCTCACTCACTCACTCACTGACTCCAAGTGGCCCTGCTCTCCTGGTGATGATGTGTGTGGAAAGGAGGGTTTAGCAGGGTAGGATAGGGTAGGGTAGGATAGGATAGGATGATAGGAGGATTTGAAAGATAGGAGAGCCCCTTTGTCTCTATAGGCTGTGAACTCACTCACTCCCTCCAAGTGGTCCTGTTTTCCTGACGTGTGTGTGGAAGGGAGGATTTAGCAGGGATAGGATAGGATAGGATAGGCTAGGATAGGATAGCATAGGAGAGCCCCTTTGTCTCCATGGGCTGTGAACTCACTCCCTCCCTCCAAGTGGCCCTGCTCTCCTGGTGATGATGTGTGGAAGGGAGGATTTAGTACAAAAGGATGATAGCAGAATTTGAAGGCAGGATTTAGCAGGATTTGAAGGACAGGAGAGCCCCTCTGTCTCCATGGGCAGTGAATTCCCTCCCTCCCTCCCTCCCTCCCTGCAAGTGGCCCTGTTCTCCCGATGATGATGTGTGGAAGGGAGGATGTAGCAGCAGGTAGGAGCTGCCTGAGCCTGGCTTTTCCCATTTTGGTCCCTTTGAGGGCTCTGGCATTGATGCTGCTGCTGGCTCTGTGCTCTCCATGTTTGTGCAAACTCCATGCACTGCTGTAGGTTTGTAATTGCACTCAAGGGCAGTTAATGGAGCCTGGTGATTCATGGGGGAAAAAACAATGTCATTTACCAAAAAACAGCCCAGCCAACCCACAGGTTTCTGTATCCTGGGTTGTAGTGATGTAAGCCTGCAGAGAAATTCCAACAGCTCTAACCAGGGGGTGAATGCAGAGCAGTCCAGAGCAGTGAAAAGGAAAACCCTTGCATTTGGCTGCTGTGGATGAGTTTCTGATCAGACAAAGCAGCACACGCAGGGAATCCCCAGACAGACTGGTGGAGGCCAGGAGCTGACCCATTAAATTAAATTTCTCCTGTTGTACAATGAGATGATCTCAGGAAGCTGTGTCACATGTCCCTGTACCTACACAGTGGGTCTCCATGAGTTTGTTTCCACATGATGAACATTTGAGCATTCAGCAAATAATAAGATTTGTGAATAAAGGTAAAGGCAGGTAAGATGCAGCAGGGTTGTAATATTGTCCAAATGCATTGATGTGGATTTTTACAATCCACACCACCCTTGGTTTCAGATAATAGTTCAGCTGAGTTTTTCCTGGGGACACAGGTCCAGCTGGGTCTGCTTCTAAGATCTGAGCCCTACCATCATTTTGGATGTGCTACTGCATTGTAAAAGCTTATCCTTCAGATTAGTTTACACATCTACGAGTTACTTACCAAGAAAACATAGAATATTGTTTTAAAAGGCTCAGTGAACAAAAAAATACCATCTCAGTGCAAAAGATTTTCTTTAACCACTTGTCCACTCAACACTATCTGGCTATTAAGGCAAAACATGATTTTTCTCAATTCTGTGTTCTAAACATTTTTTTTTCCTGAGAAGTGACATTTATTGAGTTTACTGAAAAAGCAGGCCACTCTCAGTTATTTCTTTTTCTAAGCCACACCATTAGCAGCAGTGTCCTACAGTGTGTTCTCCCAGCAGTTTGCCTAAATTTGTTG
Source organism: Setophaga petechia (assembly GCA_024362935.1). Taxonomy (NCBI): domain Eukaryota; kingdom Metazoa; phylum Chordata; class Aves; order Passeriformes; family Parulidae; genus Setophaga; species Setophaga petechia. The sequence goes on from JANCRA010000167.1 coordinate 627,769, forward strand.
TTCATTCTAAATGAAATGAAGGTAGGACAGATATATCTATAGAGAGCTAGGTCTTCCCCCAGTTCATTCTGTTGCCTTTCTACAATAGAATTTGGGCCTTGTTTTCTACTCAGAAGTGCTGTCCTGAGCTTCAGCACACATTGGTTCACAGTGAAGAGTTCTCTGATAGGAGAACATCTGGCATTTCCAGATGTGTGGGGATGATCAAAGTGAAAGATGGAGCAGGAGCTTCCTCTGCACATTTCAGCCCAGAGGAGCAGAGCCAGTGGCTCCCTCACTCACAGAGATGCCAATCTGAGTCTTTAATGAGATCCTCCCTGGTGTGTGTGGGTCTGGAGAGTTTGGTTTGTGAGCACTTGTCCAGCTCAAAGCTGGTCATGCAAAAATCCCTGTTGCCCTTTGTTGCAAGTGAGTACTGAACACAGGGGTTCATGCAACCCTAAAAACCATAACTCTCAAAATAGGCTGCCCTGTAACTCTGTGGAAATTAAATTGTACCCAGATAAATGCTGGAGCAAATCTGAAGGAGTCTGGATACTTGCAGGCAGCACTGGGCTCAGCAAGCACTGATGGATTCAGCTCCTCAGCTGGGGTACAGACAGAGCAATAGAGACAAAAATGCTCTGAAAAAGCAGGCCACTCTCAGTTATTTCTTTTTAAAGCCACACCTTTAGCAGCAGTATCCTACAGTGTGTTCTGCCCCAAATTTTCCCCGTGAGGGTACCCTGGTGGAGCCCCAGCCCAAGCAGAACTTGAAAATAGCTTTGTGGGGTGTTCCCAGAAAGGACTGGCATGTCACAGTCACATTCTGTGATAAAATCCCTTCACCCAGGATTTTTTCCTGGGAAGCTGAGAAGCCTCAGAGAAAAGGAAAACAATTCTGATCTCATTTGCTTCTCCTGTGTTGTGCTCATGTGGAATGTGTTTGGAGATTGTTTACCCACAGGTGATTGTTCCATTGCATTCTGCTGGGAGTTGTTTTCACTCTTTGGCCAACCAGGGCCAAGCTGTGCTGGGGCTCTGGAGAGAGTCAGGAGTTTTCATTATTATCTTTTTAGCATTTTGTCTGTATCCTTTCTGTGTTCTTTGGTATAGTTTAGTATAGCATTCTTTAATATAATATAGTATCATAAAGTAATAAATTAGTATAATAAAGTAATAATGTAGTATCATAAAATAATAAATGAGCCTTCTGAGAACATGGAGTCAGGTTCATCATTCCTTCCTCTACCCCACAAATACAAAACTGGCAGGAGCTGTTCAGTCACCAGCCAGTGAGAGAAGTGGGTGAGAGCAATCTGCTGTTCCTAGGAAAGCAGGATTTGCTCAAAGGGAATTGCTGTGTGTGTTCCATGCCTGGGGAGGGCCAGCACAGGGGAGGCTCCCTGGAGCTCTGGAGAACAGCAGCTGCTGCTGTGCAGTGTCCCCAGAGGGTTTGTCCCCAGTGTCCCCAGCTGCTCTGGCAAGAGGACTCCAATTCACACTTTGATTATCAATATTTTTCAAATCCCACCCCCCTTTCATTGGAATTTGTTTCAATCTGATAAAACATCATTTCTGTCTTAAATGCCCCAAGTTTCTGCTGTAACCTAAGAGTGAATTTTTGGAAGCTATCAACTTTGACTGCTGCGTGGAAGAACTTGAGAATGTTAGTTACAAAGGTTCAAATATTAAATTATGAATGAAACAAATCTCTCCATGGTTTATGAAATTGCTGTTGGTTCATGACTTGAATAGTTAAAGTGGTAAATGATACTGCAAGAAACTGGGACTTTTATACTGGTTGGTGTATTTTAAAACATAAATATTTATAATAAATTTCATTCCCATTTGCAAAACATTTTCTTTTTGTAAGTCCCCTGTAAGATGATTCTTGATTCTGATGGATGTGGTTCCACTCACTGATCTGTTGTTTCTTCTGTTTTTCAGTTATACCAGCAGAGTTGTTTCCAATGGACTGAAAGCACAAATTAATAATCCAGAGCTGAAAGTCAGAGGATTGGACCCACTCATCAAAAATTTAATTCATAAACTTCAGCACTTTAATCAAGTAAGTAATTTTTCTAAGATAAAACTATTTTATTATGGAGCTGAAGGTAAAATCTCCAGGTGGAGATTCATATTCACATTCCATCATCATTATTGCACCTTCCAGGACTGCAGGCCTGAGGTAGCTGTGGTTTGGTTTGGCTAAAGGCAGCTGAAGATCCCATTGTCCCAACTGGACTGTGAGCTGCAGGGGGGCAGAATTCCCTGGAAATTGCTCCCTGGGTGCTGCTGAGCTGCCCCAGGAGCAGGAGAGCTCCTGCTGCAGTACCCTAGAGCCTGGGCTGCAGCTGCCCCTGCTGGGGCACTCCTGCCCTGGGCACTGCCCTCTGCTTGTGCAGCCCCTTCCTGACCCAGAGGTGTTTCAAACACTTTTATTCCATTTTCAGTCTCATGAGAAGGGTGAGACGATACAGATGTTAAAATTCACAACATCACAATCAGGAGCCAACTATTTCCTAATTACAATGAGTGTTTCTTGGCCTATCAGCTTTAGCCAAACCATGCTGTAAATGTCTTAATCATCTAAAATTACTCTTTGTGGATCCTACTACAATGGATTTCCCAAAGCCTTCCAGAGCAATGCCTGGGATGTTTATCTGCCTCTTGTCTGAGCAGTTGTCAATAACCACACCTGTGGCACTCCTGGTGCTGCTGTCATCCCCAGAGCTCAGGGTGGTCCCTGTGCCTGGGCTGCTCTGGGAGCTCCAGCTGCAGCCAGCAGCTTGAACAGGATTGATTTTCATTTAGAGCAGGCTTGTTCTGCTGCCAGCCTGCAGGGATGCTCTCAGCAGAGCTGTGTGCACATCAATCTGCTCATCACCATTAAAGAGTGTGGGGATAGAAATAGTGGGAAACACCCTGGTGGGTGGGTGTGCAGGAGGGAGAATAACCTGCACAGGTAGAACTGGGGGAGTTGCTCAGTCAGGGTCGGGAGGTTGTTAGGGCTGTGACTGGGAGTCAGGAATTTCTCTACTTGCACCTAAAAATTGCTCCTTACCTCCTTACTGAGGCAAAGTGAAAATTTTCCAGGCTAGAAATCCATTTTAATTTAGGTGAAATGTACATTTTTGAGTTGAGTCTGTGGTTAGAAACCATAGTTATTTAGCCTGACTGCAACACCTAAGCTCAGTGAAGTTACTTCAATGAAGGACAGAGATAAAAGGGGGGAGACAGAAGATGATAGAGAGAGACAGAGAGACTGCTGTAAGGGCAAGTCAGCCTGACCTCGGAATTCTTTCTGATAAAAAACAACTAGCGGCAAATGTCACACGAAATCCATAAAAATGAATATGTATGAACCTATTGTGAAACTGTATGCATATGTATTTGAAAGGAGGATAAAAAGGGACCTGTAGTTCCCAGAGTTACACATGGCTTTCTTGAGGAGAGCAATCTCCTCATGCGTCCAGCGCTGCAACAAACACACCGGCGTTACAACTTCTACAGAGTTGGGGAGTGTTTGGTTTTATCTCTGCAAAACTTTACTGTTGGAGCAGGTGCAGGGTTTGCAGGGTTGGGACAAACGCAGACAAGAGATCTCTGCAGCCAGGTCGTGAATTGGGGTTCATTGCAAAGGGCCTGGGTGCAGGGCCCTGCTGGGATTTGGGGTTTATTGCAAAGGGCCTGGGTGCAGGGCCCTGCTGGGATTTGGGGTTTATTGCAAAGGGCCTGGGGCAGGGCCCTGCTGAGATTTGGGGTTTATTGCAAAGGGCCTGGGTGCAGGGTCCTGCTGGGATTTGGGGTTCATTGCAAAGGGCCTGGGTGCAGGGCCCTGCTGGGATTTGGGGTTTATTGCAAAGGGCCTGGGCGCAGGGCCCTGCTGGGATTTGGGGTTTATTGCAAAGGGTCTGGGTGCAGGGCCCTGCTGGGATTTGGGGTTTATTGCAAAGGGCCTGGGTGCAGGGCCCTGCTGGGATTTGGGGTTTATTGCAAAGGGCCTGGGGCAGGGCCCTGCTGGGATTTGGGGTTTATTGCAAAGGGCCTGGGGCAGGGCCCTGCTGGGATTTGGGGTTTATTGCAAAGGGCCTGGGCGCAGGGCCCTGCTGGGATTTGGGGTTTATTGCAAAGGGTCTGGGTGCAGGGCCCTGCTGGGAGCTGCCAGCCATAGCTGGAGCAAGATGATAGAAGAGAGGGGTAGAACATAAGAGAGTAAAGGGGTGAGAACGAAGAGTGTAGGAAGAAGTGGAAGATGCAGTGGAAAGAGCAAAGAGAAGAGAAGGGGGAAGGGAAGGGAAGGGAAGGGAAGGGAAGGGAAGGGAAGGGAAGGGAAGGGAAGGGAAGGGAAGGGAAGGGAAGGGAAGGGAAGGGAAGGGAAGGGAAGAGTGGTCGAAGTTCCCATTACAATACAATAAATCATCTTCTGTGTTGAATATTCTGATTCTCACTAACCAATCTAGTACAATATACAAATCCTATAGCATTTCCATACAACCTATAAGAATCACTACATTGCCATACTGTGTTACATTTGAAACCCTATAAACTCCTCTTTGGACCCCTTCTGCCAAGCTGCAGGGTCTGCTCTGACCCTTGGGCCTGTCTGCAACCAGAGGGTGTTGTTCCATCAGAAGGGGATCACCTTCAGCCAGCCACACCATTGTTTTCCAGTTGTTCAGTAACTGAGGGATCTCAAAACTTTCTTTCATTTTAATCTCGCTCATAGTTTCTATATTCTCAAAATCTTTTGCCAGGCAATCATATTGATAAGGCTTTCCTGTTTCATCCACCCCAACACATTACCTCTCATCAAGCAAATGTATAAATCCATAATCTAAGCTGTAATTAGTGTTTTTGTTAAATCATGCTGGTCTCTAATATTCTCCTGTTCTGAAGGCTGCAGTTTAGGGATGCTTTGTGTTTGATTTAACTCACCATGGGGGATTACAACAACCAGCCTGGTGCAGTGCTTAATATTGCACTGAAATAGGCATTATGTGGTCAGATTGATGAAAAGGGTAATTCATTATTTATCTGTCTTTGCATGTTATAAAGTAGAGTGTTAATTTACTTTATAAATATTAGATATATCCATCTGTGTAATAGTGCTCTATAAACACTGACAATAGGAAATAGTTAGAAATAGATTAAATCAAAAGTAGTTGTGTATTGGAAATTCTGTTTCTTTGTCTGCTGTAGGAAAATAAAAATGTGCCTGGTCTGAGCTGCATACCAATTTTCTTAAATTACATACATTTTAAAAACAGTCTCAGAAAGCACTTTTTAGCCAGCAGAATAAAATCCAGCTCTTGGCTCTGTCTCTAAGTTGGAAGTGTTGCTTTTTGGTACTTGTAACAGTTTCAGGAGAATATCTTCTTTAAGTAAATGTAACTCCCATCAGATTGAGGTGCTTAGGAAGAATGGATTCCAAGGGTGAAGGATTAAACAGAATACTGATTATTGCCCTAAGATGGTTTGTTCTTAAGTACTTAGAATAATATAAAATCCTTTGATCATAATTTTAGTAAGATTTTTTTGGAGATCAAAGCATCAAAGAAGTTGCTAAATATCTGAGGCTTTCACATACAACATCAAACACATGTAGCTGTTTTCTGCTTCTTGGATTTTTGTTTCAGTTGTGATATCATTGCACAAATAAAAACTGACACTGAAAAGCCAATTAAATCAGGAGTTTAAAGTGACATCAATAGTGTGTGTAGACTGTAGAGTTACACAGAATTCTATTCCTAATTTATGGACAAATTGCATTTTTTCATAAGACTATATTTTTTTTTTGTGCATCATATGTAGGGTGAAATGTAAACACTGCTCAAATAAGATGTTGTGTGTGTATCTTCTGAAACATTTGCAGCAGTGTTTGGGCAGTGGTTGCACACAAAGCAGTCCCAGAGGGGCAGGAGGGCTGGGGAGCAGAGAGCAAAGCCCACAGTGTGCACCAGAGGTGATTTGGTGTGCCTGGGCCCCAGCAATCTCCTACCCCATCAGTAATATTGCTGAGATACCCAGGGAAAAGCACATCCTTGGGTAAGAGAAGGCTGTGATGAGATTTTTAAAGGAATAACATTTCTGTCTCAAGGAAACGTGCTGGGTCTGTCCCTCAGGAGCCTGGACCTGCTGCATTTCACTTTCTCTCTGGTTTTCAGAGTGTTTGAAATCAGAATAACCTGCTCTGGATCAGTTTGCTGAGGCTGGGGAGAGCTGTGTTCAAATCAACATTAATTTTCCTAGAAGATTTGCCTTAGCCCAGCAGTTCCCAAGGATTTCTGGAGCAAATCTCCTCACTGCTGTCTGTGATGGTTTCTCTTCCTCCTCCTCCTCCCTGAGTGGCTCTGGCCAGGCAGGAGCAGCCAAAAATTCCCTCATTCAATCCCACCCTTTGCTTTTCCTTTGTGAGCTCCATGTTATGTCCACAAAGGTGAAACATCCAATAACTCATTGACCCTAAATCTCATGGATCTGAACAAAACTCTTGTCCTGCTCCTGATCCAGTTGGTGAATCCCAGCTCCAGCATATTCCAAATAATCTGTATGCAAGGCATCTTCCATTCCTGCTGTCATTTAGGCTGAAATGCCACTTTGGTGGAGATTATAGCAGCTCCTCATTTTTTTTTTTTTTTTTTCATCTGGGACTTAAATCCTCAGCACATCGTTGTTGTTTTTTTTCCTAAAATGATTATGCAAATAGCAGGCTATTTTATATCCACTTGGCAAAGCTGGGAGTAAAGTGAAATTTAGAGAATATTATTCAACAATTACTGTTATTTGCATCCCTGACAGATAAGGTGGTTGAAGGGTTTATTGTTAGTGGCTGATTCACATATCAATAGAATTACTGAGCTACAATTTACAGTAACTTCTAGTAATGCAAAAACAGATCAAGTGAAGTCCCAGGTTGATGGGGGAAAAAAGCAGCAGAAATAACATCTTTTCCTCCCTCTTTTTTGTGAATAGAGCAGGTGTGAACCACAACTGATGTTAAACACAATAATCTCCCTTTGCACCTTTTCTGAGTGCTGCTTCTTGCCACAGAATCACACTTAAATGTTTCAGTGTTTTTCTTCAGCCTAATGCTTTTCATAGTTCAAACTAAACTGGTTCTCAGGCCAAGGTTAAGAATCCTCAAGGATCAATTGCCCTGAGAAGAAATGAGAATGCTGGGAAAAGTGAAAAAGCTGTGACTGTACCTTCACTAGCAGGGAGGTATCAACCTTCTCAGGGGATTATAATACAATAAGCATTATACAGGTTTGACTTATTTGGTTTTTGTCAGCCTAAATCTGCTCCTGACAGGTTTTGTGAATCAGTTTTGTGGTTTGCTCTTGTCAGAGATGAATGCTCAGGGCATGGCTGGAGTTCAGGGCAGTGCAATAACCTAGTGCAGAGAATGAGAGTAATGTCAAAGCAAATCCTGCTGAATGTGGACCCATGTATTTTATTTTTTTTTTCTCTCTGCCAGAGTCTCATGGATCTGCCAGCTGAACTAAGAAATGCATGTAACTTAATTCCTTTCAGACTGCTATACAGAGGATTCTGTTAGAGCAGAGTTCAAAGCAACAGCACTGAGATGTTTCATTCCAATAACATGAGCCAGCCATAATTTAATCTTGAAAGTGAATTTAGTTGAGTTATACAATAGGGAATAATACAATAAATCATTTAAGTAGTACTTAATTTAAAAGTGTGTATTTTTTTAGACATCTATAAAACTTATTACCTCGTAGAGTTTTTATATGAGATATGAGTGGAGACAAGTTGGTTTGATTTTTAGCCAAAGTTGTAGCTGCCTTGAACTAGGATTCAGAATTTTCTGTTCTTGGTTTCATTCATGGAAGGAAAGGCATCACCTGGGGAACATTGATGCTTTCCTGCTTCTGTCCCCTGGTATTTCAGAGCCCCCACTGAACAGGCTGTGAACAGGTCCCCCCTCCTGTCCCCCACAGCCCTGCCCAGGGCTGTCACTGTCACAGCAATGCCATTTGCCCCTCCCAGCAGTGCCCCCTGCTCAGGACTCACAGAGGGGTCACTGCTGCAGGGCAGCTGTGCCAGCTGTGGGGCAGAGCAGCCCCAGAGGTGGATCTGGCCTGCAGTCAGGTGAAAGGCAGTTTGTCACTGAAGGCAGCAGCTCTGCAGCTGTGCTGCTCCTTTCTGGATTCACCTCCCTGGGAAGGCACTGACAGCCCTCAGCACCTTTGTCTCCCAAAGCAAACAGCAGGGATAATTGAATTAATGCCACATTTATTGGCTGATTAATGAATAGCACCAAGACATGCAGATACTAGAGGAAAATAAAGACAGAATTAATGAAACCTGAAACAATTATGTTTAGGATCTTGTGAAGACCAGGAAAGACCACATGAACTGTATTGTTTTGGTTTTTTATTTCCTGCCCTGCTGTATAAAAATTGTTCACCCTTATAGTCAAATAAACCATGATCTCAGATTACTTCAGCAATTATACAAAGTTTGTTTCTCATCTTGGTTTATTTTCAATAAACCAGGATGAGAAACAAAGAATATTTGTCCTTATTGGATTCATGGGCAGTTTTTCTTCTCCCCTGCTAAGTTAAACATGTCTTTGCTTCCAGATCTAGCTGCTGAATGTTCAGCTCTGAGATAAGTTATGATCTTTTTCACAAGCCATATGCAATGAAACAATTCATCTCAATGCTTGAAATATTCCAGTTTACTCAAAGCCTGAGAATGATCTTCCTCATTGTGCTTTCTTCTGAATGGTTTTCTATTCCTTAGGAAATACATACACATATATTTGTCTATAAAGATGTAAAAGCAGAGCAGCTGACAGTGATTTGTCACTGGGCTGTTCCTCTGTGGGATCTCCTCATCCAGGGCTGGGCAGCTCCAGGCTGTGGGCAGTGGTTTTCTTCTCTCCCATCCTCCTGGATTTTGAAAAGAAAGGGAGTTTGGAAGCTCTAACCTTGGTTCTGTTGTGGCACTAAAATTCCTGTCAAAGCCAGAGGTTTGTCCATGAATCAGAACAGGAGAGCTCTTTCCAGTGCACTGAAAAAACATCACTGAACATTGTTTTATGGGCAGCATATGTTAAAATTGTAATTTGGTACTAATTGAGATACATACCATCCCTGGCTGAAATCAGTGAACTTCTGCTGGTCTGAGGGCTGCAGGTTATTTGTTTGGTTTGGTTAAACACAGTGACTTGAGATAGAATTAAATAATTTTAATTAGAATTGAGAAATTACCTTTTAGTACTAGAACCAGCATCAGGATTTCAGTAGAAACAGTAATGTGAAATACTGGCTCCACTAAAGTAGAATTTAGCATTTTAAAACAAGACAAATCTAAACCTCAGTGTAAATCTAGCATATCTTATTATATTCCAGCAAATATATAATGCTAAAATGGCCCTTTTATTATTCATGTGTTGTGTCTCAGAGTGTGCTGTGCTATTTGTCTTGCAAGCCTTCTCAGAAATTATTTGCCCAGATGGACCATTGTATGTGTTTTGTTTTGCTCATTGTGGGAAATTAGTCTTAATAAATCAAGATCACATCTTGAATCTCAGAAGTGACTTGAGCCAAGTGGGGGAGAGGAGGGCAGAGCTACTGTTCCCATCTAGAACTGAGCCAAAGCATTTCACACCCACACAAACATGGCTGGGAGAGTCTTAATCTGAGAAAAAACAAACATGGGGTCTGTCCCTGGGGTGGGTGCCCAGTTCTTGCAGCTGCTGAGGGAAACCCGAGCCTGGGGAGGGTTTGGGATGCTCTGGTGGGATTGCTGAGGACAGGATGGAGCAGGGATGTGCAGGGATGGCCAGGGCAGGGTGGGAGCTCCAGGGCTGAGGGAGCACCAAGGCCAGGAGCTGTCACTGCACTGCCCCTTCTGGGGTCTCATGGAGCTGGCCTGTTGGTTTTGATGGGAATTGATTTTTTATAGACAAAGTCAGCAGTCATCGTTGAATTAATTAACTGAAATTACAAATTCATTATTATTTTGTTCTTTTACCTATATTTTTCTGATCACTCAAGTAATTCTGAGTTACATGCATTGTTTAAGTAATCACCATTAGGAGTGAGATCATGGTATTTACTTTTAATCTAATTCCTGAGATACAATAATGTGCTTATTTTTGGAGGTGGTAAGTTTAGCATAATAGGAAAAGAAAGCAGAGCTTTATGGGTTTATCATTGTTTTCTTTAGGGTAGAGTAAAGGTCTTTAAACAATTGATTGATCATTGTCCAAAAGCAAGAGCAGGGTCATTTTCCTCTCTCTCTGATGTGCTCTGAAGGGAGCAGGCAGGCACAAAAAGCAGGGGAGGGGGGAAGGACCAAGGCCACCAAGCCCAGCCTTGCTCTGTGGAGCCCAGGTGGGGCTGCCCTGCTGGTGCTGAGTGTGGATTCACCTGCTGAAGGATTCAGCCCCTTCCTGTGGGAAAATGTCCTGGTCTGATGCTGGCACAATGCCAGAGCCCCCATTTATAAAATGTATTCTCCCCTGTGGCTGCTGTGAGATGTGACCAGAAATAGAGCAAGGCAGGCTCCAGCTTTGGAATAAAGGAAAGAACTTAATTAACTTAGAATATGAAAAAAAGGAACACAGAGAAATCAGAATGAAAACCTTCCAAAAACATTCCTCCTTCTGCCCCCAATTTCCACCACCACACCAAATAGAACCTTCAATTCTCAATCCAGTTATGGTATCAGATTTGATCCAGGACTCCTGAACAACTGACCAGTATGATAAACCAGAAACCATTTATTGTTTACATTACACACATATTTATAGATTCTACAAACTACCAAGTTCACACTGCTTGATTGTTGCCTTTGTCTTGTTCCCTCATTTTCTGCCTGCATTTCTCACAGTGTGTGACTGGTTACAGTCCAGGTGTTTCACAGTCTTCTCCAATTCCTGCAGTCTTGGTATTCAGTTTCTCAGCCTCTTCTTTCTTAATTATTAATTATTAAATTAATTCCATATTAATGTATCACAATTATTATTTTATCATAATTATTTTAGGATAATTAGTTATTAAATTAATTCCATAGTAATTTATCACAATTAATACATTCCAATATCCTTGATGAATTCCTGAGGCTTTGATAGCAAACTCAGAAGCAGTGCTGGTGCACACTGTGGCCTAAGCCCTGCAAATACATTTCAACAACTTCCAGCTACAGCAAACCACATGGCTCCACAGTAATTTGGGTTGTGTTGCAGCACAGCCTGGTGAATGAGAGCTGGGCTGGAAGCCAGCTCAGGTGTCCCTGTGAGCCTGGCCTGGCTGCCCAGTGCCAGCCCCAGGAGCAGGGCCTGGGCAGCACCTGCAGCCCTCAGATCTGGTCACTGGGCTGTGACAGCTTCGTGTGAGGTGGTTCTCACCTCCCTGCCCAGGCAAGCACCCTGTGAATCTGTGTGCTCAGGGTGGGGAGTGAAAGCCTGTGGGTGTTTGGTGCCCTGTGAGCAGTCGTGTCCTCCTTGCAGAGCAGAGCAGCTGATGGTGGCTGTGGGGTGAGGTTGTCCAAACTTCCCAGTTGTGTCTGAAGGAGAGAACAGGGCCATGAGCAAGGCAGAGGAGTTCTTGCTCTGCCCTGCTCTTCTGGCAGTGTCTGTTGCTTTACAGTTTGGAATTTAGAGAGCAAGGCTGAGTGCTGGAGAGAGGCCATGCCAGGAGGAGCTTTTCTACTGAGGAAAACATTCACGAGTAATTAGTGAACAGGAGGACTAAAGGAAGCAATCCTCTTGTTTCAGGCAGAACTACTGCAATCAAACAGCATTTTTTGTCACTTGAAAGAAATTCAGTGTTAAACCAGGCCTGTTTTGCTTCTAACACTCTGGCACTGGTTTGGTGGTGTGCATAGGTAGTACTTGTAAAGGTTTGGGTATCTTACCTCTCACACAGCCCTGAGCCAGGCTGGGAGTTTACCAAACCCAGACCTGATCCTAGCTTATCAGACTCTCATTTTCCTCATCTTTTCACAAGCTCCTCTGCCAAGTTGGAATGAAAAAAGCAAAATGTGTGTAGGATCAACCTAATTAGTAAAATCAAAAAGCACCGGTCAGACACGGTCACTGCTGCTGCTGCTGCTCTTTCACCCAAAGCAGGATGCAGCTCTGAAATGCTCAGGGACCTCCTGGAGCTTCTCTGCAGCATGTTCAGGGCATGCTGAAAGGGCATCCCAGAGCTGTGGGTGCTGAGCAGGGCTGGGCTGGGCTCCCCAGGGGCAGGGAGGTGCCCTCTGCCCATGACAGAGCTGGGACCCTGCTGGGGTACCAGTTATGGGGGCCCCAGCTGTGGGTTTCTCTGGGTGTGCATTGAAGGCACTCCAGACAGAAGTTTCATGTTGGCACTCAGGTGTTTATTATCTCTTATCGCTAAAACAGTCTCATTGCTGTGAGTTCAGCAGCTTTCCATTAGAAGGCACAAAATGGCCAACAATCTCTTGGTACAAGGTCTCCTAAGACTAAACTCTCCAATTTAGAGCTGACGCCTGGATTATTTTCCCTTTTAACCCAATAACTGATCCCACAGAGCCCACAGTGCAGACTTTCCTGCCCAATTACAAAATGCCACCCAAACCCATGGAAAAGGAGGAAGAAGCAGCATGAAGAAGAAACCCAGGACAGCACCCTGTGCCCTCCATCTTGCTGCCATCCACAACACACTAAAAATCCCAAACCCTCAATTTCTCACCCAGTGATACAGCTGCACTGCTCTCTATAATCTATTTCACACTTTTGTGGGTTCCAGTCTATCTTGAAGTCTGGGAAACTTTCTCCATGGATGAGGGTCACAGTCAGTGCTGCCCTGGGGGTCAGGGCACCCCGAGCAGACACAGGAATATTCCCTGTGGTGCCCTGGGTTCCCACAGGATCCTTCTGCCATCCTGACCCTGACCCACCTCTCCTCAAGTGCAGCAATTCCTGCTTCTCCAGGGAAACCCCTCTCCCTCAGCAGCATCAATTCTGTGTGGCTCCCAGCCTGGTTTGTCCTTGCAGAGCTCAGTGCTGCACATTGATCCCTCTGATCACAATTCCCACCATTCCCATCAGACACCACAGGCTGAGTTACCTGCCAGCCTTACCTGCCTGCCACCAGTGAGCACAGCAGGGAGTGTTGCAGTCTTTTATTAATAAGGTACAAAATGGCTAATTGTCTCTTGTTATAAGGTTTTTAAAGTTAAACTATCTAATTAGGAAATGACACTTAAATAATTTTCACTTTCAACCTAATAACTAATCACTTGAAGTCCACAATGAGGACTTTACTGTCTAATTATAAAAAATTACCTAAACCTATAAAGAAGAAGGTGAAGAAAAAGGAAGAAGAAGGTGAAGAAGAACAGCCACTCTAAAATTTGAGTTTTAGAGCTACCTAGAACTGAACTCTAGAACTACCACTCTAAAACCTCTATCTTGTCTTCTAAAACTCCAAACTCTTAAGTTTTCTACTCTGTGATATTACACACTTGTAATTAAGCTACACACCTGTAATCTCAGTGTTATCAATCAATTCTGGAAGCTTTTTCTACAGGTCAAGTGCAGTGCTCTCCTGGAGGTCAGAGTCTCTCAGCACAGAATTTTAAATTTTTCTAAAATTCTCAGCATCCAGAACTCCAACACATGAGGTGTGAGAGAGCCATCTCGTAGGGAGTATCACTTCTGTGTATAACTGTTTGTTTCTTATTTTTTGTCTCCTTGCTTTTGTGTCAGTTCTTGGAGATTTGCAAAGAGCATGAGTTCAGCAAATGTGAAAAGGTTTAGTAGGAATTTTACAAACCCTACCACGCTCTCATTTTTACCATCTGTGACTTTTAGGAGCATACAGATTAGTCTTTACCCTTCTTTTTTACTGGCCTTTCTTCCCCATATTGCAATGTTTTGTTTGTGAAAATGAGCCTCATTTGAGTCAATGTTAGAACAATTGAGTCAGCTGCATTATTTAAAGGCCTGACAAACTGAGTGTATCACTGATTTCATTGCTCTCCAGACAGTCTGTGCAGTTTGCTCCTAACTCAATTCAGCCCTGTGCAGGTCCAAGGGCAGCATGTGGGCTGAGGAGGAAAACCCAGCAAGGAATGCCTTTGGTCCTAGGAGAATTTGGCACAGTTTTCCATGAACATTGATGCTGGTTCTTGGCTTCTTTTCTCTGCTTCTGTCTTGGTTGGGATTGAAGGCACTGAGACAATATTTTGTGTTCAGACTCAAATGTTTATTATTTCTTATCTATGTTACAGTCTTACAAGTCCTGAGTTCTACAACATTCTTCTAACAAGCTACAAAATGTCAAAATATCTTTCTCTACAAGGTCTTTTAAGGCTAAATCATCCAATTAAGAAATGACACCTAAATTAGTTTCACTTTTAACTAATAACTAATCCCTCATGTCCTGCAATGGGGACTTTTCTGCCCAATTACACAAAATCACCCAAACCCATGGAGAAGAAGGTGGAGAACAAGGAGCAGCCTCCATCCTAAAGGCTCCATCTTGCCTTGTATATATTGCTATATTCTAAAACCTTAAACACTTGTGGCAGTGTTCACAGGGGTCTGAGGATGAGGGAAGAGATGAGGATCTGACTCCATGTTTCAGAAGGCTGATTTATTATTTTATTATATATATTATAGTAAAACTATACTTAAAGAATGGAAGAAAGGATTTCATCAGAAGGCTGGCTAAGAATAAAAAAAGAAAGAATGATAACAAAGGTTTGTGATTTGGACAGAGAGTCTGAGCCAGCTGACTGTGATTGGCCATTAATTAAAAACAACCACATGAGACCAATCCCAGATGCACCTGTTGCATTCCACAGCAGCAGATAATCATTGTTTGCATTTTGTTCCTGAGGCCTCTCAGCTTCTCGGGAGGAAAAATCCCAAGGAAAGGATTTTCCATAAAATGTGTCTGTGACAAACTCTGAATTTCCCACCCTGTGATATCACACATTTCTATTCAAACTCCACCCCCACAATCCCAGTGCTGCCATTCCATTTTGGAGGCTTCTCCACAGCCTCAGGTCAAATGCAGTGTTCTCCTGCCTGGCAGCACAGAAAGTCTAAAATTCTCAGCAGCCAGGGTTCCAACACATTGTTTGTCTGGATAGTTTGGAATGGTAAAAACCAGACCTTCCTCAGCTTCTGTACAGTTCCAGGTCCAGCATTGTGTGTGTGGCTCACATGGTGCTTAAATGACAAAATGCAGAGACCCCCACAGAGCACTGATGGGAAAGGCTGGCTGTAATAGTCAGCTGAGATTAAAGGCTTTTTTTTCAAAGTGCATTAGCAATAAAACTATTTTTAGAGGCATATATTTTAATTCTGAGTCTTCTAGCATCTTGTACCAGCATTTAGTAGACTGTAAAGTTACTACAGAGTAATAGTAGATAATTTGAGATTGGAAGGGACAGGCTGGAGACAATCCAGCCTTCTGTTGAAAGCAGGGCTTTAGATTAGGTTATCCAGGGCCCTGGAAAACCAGATTCTGCATCATTCCAGAGGGAGAGATTCCATCTCTTCCCTGGTGCCCCTCTGCTTTGTGTTTGCTTGCTTGCTTATCTCTATGAAAATAAGTAAACTACTCTTAAGTGCCTCACTCCTTCCTGTTTATTGTGTTCTCAGGGTCCAGCTTGAATTCAAGGACAATAAGTCTTGGGTACAGAATAGGCAATTTATACCTTTATACACTGAAATATGTTCTAGTGTATAAAGCAGGAGTATTTATGTGGCTCAGTGAGACACCTGGAAGTTCCTGCTTCCTACAGGAAAACATCCAAAGGAAATGGCAGCCAAGGCAGACAGGGTGACTCCATCTCTTGTGTGAAGCTGATTCCTGTTGGGACCTGCATTCCCAGCAGCCAGGTGGACATAAATAAATGGAGAGCACTGATTAAGCAGCAGCCACCTCCTTTTCAGAGCACAGGATTTGCATACACTGGTGGGCTGGAGGAAAATTTACTGGGAGAGCCTGGGGTGTTACAGCAAGGAGCCATTTGCTCATTATTGTGAATAGCAATGAGGTGTGTGCCACAGCTTTGCTGGGTTTGCAGACAGCTCTGCCTCCTGAGCACAGATGGGATTCCTTCCTTTAATTGTGATTTCATGGGGGAAAATGCTGCTTAAAGATTGGAGCTCTGTAGTCCTGCAAATGTCCAGGCCCTCAGTTTCTATGCCCCAAAACCACCTCAGGCTTTGGCTGGTTGGAGTGTCTTGCATTGCAAATATGATTTATTTACTATGCACTGTTCAGTGACACCTCCCATCTATCCTGCTTCCTGGGACTGTATGCATTTTAAATGAGATAATACATTTATTTCACTTGCCTTTTTGCTGCATCTGAAATGAGCCTGTGCCTCAGTACAGTTATGTGGGAGTGGCTCTGCTTGGAGCTGAGTATTCCCAGTCCCAGATGTCAGGGATGAACTTGGCATTATGCAGAACAGGGGCCCAGGAGAGCATTCTGAGTCCCTTCAGAACTGGGGAGCTGTGGTGGTTGTGAGAGATGAGGTGAGAGTTGAGAATCTGACTCCTAAGTTATAATATATAATATTATAATATATATATATAATATTATATATATATATTATATATATTTATTTATTTATAATATAAATATATATTTAAATACGAATATAAATATATAAATATAAGTATATATGAATATATATTATATTATATTATATTATATTATATTATATTATATTATATTATATTATATTATATTATATTATATTATATTATATTATATTATATTATATTTATGCTATACTAGAACTATACTAAAGAAAGAGAAAGGAGACATCAGGAGGCTTAACAAGAATGAATAATAAAAACCTGTGACTGACTTAGAGAGTCTGACACAGCTGGCTGTGATTGGTCATTAATTAAAAACAATTCACATGGAACTAATCAGATATTCTCCTGTTGGTAAACAATGCCCAAGCCACATTCCAAAGCAGCAAACACAGGAGCAGCAATCAGATCATTATTGTTTTCGTTCCTCTCTGAGGCTTCTCAGCTTCCCAGGAGAAAATCCTGAAAAGAGGATTTTTCAGAAAATATCATGGTGACAGGGAGCCTCGGTGCTGCCTTAACACCAAAACCAAGTGAGGAATGAGAGGCAGTGATTCATGTGCAGGAATTGCACACCTCCATCACAGCTCCCAGGCTGCCTGGGGGCTGTGCAGAGCCCAGGCATCACCTTGGAGGAGAGAGCAGCCCTTTGGGCATCCTGTATGACCTGCATCTCAGTCAGGTGAGATGGACTGTCTGTTATCACCTGCACCTCAGCCAGGTGAGATGGGCTCTCTGCTATCAGCTGCATCTCACCCAGGTGAGATGGGCTCTCTGTTATCACCTGCATCTCAGCCACCTCTGGCTGGCACACAGAGAAACAAGATCATTTGCTAGAACCTCAAATCCAAGGAAATTTTGGTCTGTAGGTAAAACCTGAGGACACTGGTGGCATCCCAATGCTTCCCCCAGCCCAGAGGTTTGGGGTGAGTGCTCAGGGAAACTCCCAGCAGTGCAGGAGGTGCCTGCAGTGGTGCAGGGAGCAGTGCAGCTCTCAGCAGTGGTGCAGGGAGCAGTGCAGCTCTCAGCAGTGGTGCAGGGAGCAGTGCAGCTCTCTTGTCTCTCAGCAGTGGTGCAGGGCAGCAGTGCAGCTCTCAGCAGTGGTGCAGGGCAGCAGTGCAGCTCTCTGCCTCTCACAGCAGCTCTCAGAAGTTCACCCAGCAGCCTTGGCAGTGTTTGCAGAAGGTAACATTGGTGCAGTAAAGCAAACAAGACCCAGCATGTTTAATGTGCTCAAGCCCAGAATCAATCTTTACCTGTGTCCATGACTTGGAAGCTGTAAGTAATTCCACTGGCTGCTCACTCTGTGTGGAATTACAGCTGTGCATGCTCAGAAACAAGTGAGATGAAGGGCCTGTGAGCCTTCTGAAGTTGAACTCTTGGTGTATTTGTTGCCTTCTTTGAGAGGATAAATCAAAACCCTGAGGCTTTTACCCCATTACCCTTCTCTGTTAACAGCAAAGGGAATTAGGGGGGATCCTCTGGTGAGGCTCACAGGAACCCCTGCTCCTGTGGCCCCCCAGTTCTCTCTGATGTGCTCCTGCCCAGGTGTGTGTGTGTGTCAGGCTCACAGGAGTGTGCACACCCCTGCACACACACACACACCCAGAGGGACAGGTAACAGGCTGGGATTGTTTTGAAACAGCCACAATGTGTCCTCAGTCTTACACAGTTCAGGCACATCTGAAGATGAATTTAAGTTGGCCTCTACATGATTTTAACGTGTGTAACTAAAAGAAAAATACCCTGATGCACACAATCTGTTGTTTCCAACATTTAGGAAAGGTTTCCAGCTCTAATTTATTAATAATTCTGATAGGGAAGATTATTCTTTTGTGTGATGAGGACTTTTTCACAGTTATAAAAGTATGTCTAATAACTAATTGAAGTGGATTCAAGTGATAGTCAAATTTGAACCGAGCTTTTAATAGCCAGAAGCAAATGAGCAGAATGCAGGCTGCTGATAAGGAGGCAGGCAGTGTTTTGAATGCTGCCATATGTCCAGATCCAAGTGATCAGCCTTGCAAACAGAATCAGAAAGTGCTCAGCATCCTTTCAGGGCTGTGTCTTGTTTGCTTTCAGGACCTATAAGAGGAGGCTCTCGGAGCAGTTTTTCAAAGTGACATGTTCATGGGAGTGAACTGGAGACAAACAATCTCCTCATTGGGGAGCATAATGAAATATGGCTCGTGCTTGCTGCAGGAAAGTGAGGCTGAGCCATATTTGATGTGACATCTGAAAGAGGAGAATCTAATAATATCAAATGGGTTTCAGCAGGGTAAATGGAAAGCTTGAGGTTTGTCTTAGGCCTTGTAATTGGGGCTGGATGAAGTCATAGAGGGGCCAGGGGCTGTGGTGAGCTGCAGGCACTCTGACCCCCCTGATGAAGCTGGCCATTCGTGCCAGCCCCTCAAATAGAAGTTTAATGTTAAGGAGCTGTGTTGCATGAAGTTCTGGTCCCAAGGGTAATTCTGAGTCATGCAGCACCATACAGAAGTTCCAACTGAGGTGTGTAAAATTAATTACTTTGAGTATTAAAGTTCAATTTTGGACTTCAGTTAGAGTGTTTATGAACCATGTGAAACAATATTATACTTCCTGATTATAAAGATTATTTTAGTTATTGGTTTAAATATTAGTGAGGGTTTTTTTGTCTAGCTTTGCTAATCACTTCCAAGCACTTGGTAGACTACAAATTGCACACCAGTAACCAGCCATACAGAATACTTTCTGTGTTGGTAATATGATATATTAACTAATAATCCAAACAAAATATAATAAATTGCTACTTAATTCTGAGATGGTCAAGCAGAACTAAATATATTCCATTACTTTGCAAATGTGAATAATTTGTTTTGGAAATAAGAAGTTTCTCTTTAGCTTCTAAGTGTAATGGTAAAAGCCAGAAAGTCATGAGTGCACACTCAGGAAATAGGATTAGCTGGTCATAAACCATCCCAGGTCAGTGGGCAAAGAAAAAACACTTTGCAATTTCAAAGGTTGCAAAAGTAAGAAAAGAAACATACTGAAGTGAATGAAGGAGAAATTATGACATGTAAAAGTCAATTAGAAGAGCTGAATGGTGCAATGTAAAACCTGTGGCAGGTAGGGCCCAGGAAAAGAAGCAATTTAATAAGGAGGCAGAAGGTGGCTCTGAGCAACATTTCAGTTCCAGGAAAGGCTCTGACATTCCTGGGCTGTGTTATTTTGGGCCTGTCCTGCCTGTCTGCTGCTGCTCATTTGGAGGTGATGCAGCCCCAGCACATTTCCTCACCTGCCCAGCTCTGCAGGTTTCTGTCCTGGCCCTCCCCTCCTGTTTCAGGGGTTTGGGCTGCTCTGACAGGGTGGCACATCTGGCAGCTGATTGCTGGGCAAGATTCATGGCAGGAATGCCTGAGAGATGCTCCCTGAGCTTGAGGGGAGGGCAGGGAATGCAGGGCACTGTGCTCAGCTGGGAACTGTGCAAGCACCAGCTGGGACTGGCCTGGTGCTGCTCTGATTTACTGACAGCAGCTTTGTGTGGGGATGCTTTTTTTGATCAGTTCAGGCAGGGGAAAATGTGGATGTCTGTAATCTGGGGTGAGCTAAAATAGTTCCATATGAGCTGTCAGGCTGGAGTTAAAGTGGTGAGAAGGAGCTGGAGTGTGTGCAGTTGCTGTGCTGCCTGCTGTTAGGCTCTGGCAGGTTCAGAGAGTTCATGTGATCAATACATTTGTTCCTCTGGCTGGTACACAGAGAAACAAGAAGATCATTTGCTAGAACCTCGAACCCAAGGAAATTTTGGTCTGTGGAGAAAACCTGAGGAGATTGGTTGCATCCCAGGGCAGATTTCAGCAACATTTTTTATAGGGGATTAGAAAATATCTGAAAAGAGGAAGTCTGGCCTGATCCCCATTAATATCCCCATTAATATTGTGGGTCTGGGTGTCAGAGGATGTAACATCCTCTTACTCCAGGGGATGTGACATCCTTTTACTGCAGGCTGGAGTAAAAATGGCTGTGGACAGACTCTAGAGGATAAGGGAAGGCACTGCTTCTCTCCTACTCTCATTTTTTGCTCTCCCTTCTTGTCCCTGCTGTAAATGCAATGTTTAATTTTGCCTGTGCTAAGTGGGTGACAGGAGCAGGGTGGAGCAGAAGCCCCACGTGTGTGAAGCAGCCCATCTGCCTGTGGCTGTGGGGGAGCCTTGGGCTTGGATTTGCTTCTCCTGGGAAGAGTCAGGTGGGTGGAGGATGCAGCTTGGGGATGTGGCAATTCACTGCAAACCCCAGAATCCAGGTCAGCCTCAGCATCCCTCTGTTCTGGTTGTATCAACCACTCAAAGTGGTCAATAATGTGGATTTAGCAAAGCTGGAACCTCAGTGTCTGCCAGAGGGAAGAGCAGGAAGAGGGAGATTTAGCAAATTCCCAGTCAGTCCCTGCTTGTGCCTTGGGTGTGGGTTCAGCCCTTGACAAGCACAGCTAAAGCACAGAACTGTTCCATTGCTGCACTTACAGCAGCCAAGTTTCTCCCACCATTTTGGAAGCCCCATAAGAGAAGTGGGAGAAGGCAGGGTTAGTCTGGCTCCTGCAGAAAAAAATGGATTTCTTAAAGAACACAAAATCCTGAAAATTCAACATGCTGTATTTTAATTTTCCAGCCTAGGACTAAACAGAAAATTGCAGCATGAGTCCTGACAACATGAGGGACTGAAGAATTTTGTCTTTTTCCTCAGAGTCCCTCCCTCACCCCAAAGTGCTCATGAGCACCTGCAGGCCTTCAGTGCTTGGTGGCAGCTCAGTCTGTGGTGTGAGGTTGCTGTTCCTCACTGTGGCTGTGTACAGAGCTTGGGATGAGACAGAAATCAGATGAAAAATCTCCAGCAGCTTGAGCAGGCTTCCATCATGTCTGAACCTTGGTGGCTTTCAGAGAGCTGTCACTGTAATCTGCTGGGTTGGCATCTGTGGATGTGTGGATATGTTTGGAAATAGTTCTGAGCATCACAGACTGAAAGCAGCAGAATCCAAAGCTGCTGGCTCAGCTGGATGCTCACGTGGCACTGCAAGCTTTGGCAGTGGGTGGTTACCTGTGCCTGCCTCACTGACAGGAGACTTTTCTCCCTCTGTCTCTGAAGGAAGGCAAGTGGCTGCTTGTCCACAAAATGCCTTTTCCTGCCTTCTGCTGTGCTGATTGAGGGATCCTCCAGGCCCACTGCAGTTCCATGGTTGGTGGTTGATCCTTAAAAAACCTCTTATCCCTCCCACCCTGCCCTCTGCTCACCTTCATGTGCAGTTTATTGGTGCCTTGGAGGGGCTGCCTAGAACAGAGGTTAGGAGAACCAAGAGAATTAGTTAATTAACAGAATCTGGACAAGATTCAGAGAATAAAGTGAGGATTTATTAAAGGTCTTCAACAGCCACACCTTGGGCTGTCACAGCCTCCCAGAGGCTGCACCCAAGCTGGACAATGGGCACCAGTTTTCCAGACAATTTTAAGTTTGGTCCATTCACATACCAGGGGTTAATTCTCCAATTACAGCCTCAGCTAATGAAGTCATTTACCCCCAGTTTGCTCCCCCAATTCACTTTTTTGTACTTTTTGGGTCCTGAGGCTGTGGGGTGTCCTTGGTTCCCAGGCCCAGAGGGATTGTTTGATCTGACCAAAATGTGAGGACAGTAACTCACACTCTGTGTGGAGTTTGGAGTGATGCACTAATGCAGTACAGGATCTGAAAAATAAAAAATCTAAAATCCTAAGGCATCATTCAATAATTATGATTTCAAATTCCAGCCAAGGCAACATCCTCTCTTTAGGGTTTCTAAGCTCACTGAGTGTTTAATCCGTGGTGCCACTTTTTGGAGCACTGCTCTAATGTGAGACAAAAGTCTCAGCAGCATCTGATGGTGCTGCTCAGGTTCATTTGTTCTCAGGGTATTGCAGCTCCTGACTAAGGCAGAGGTCAGAAATGCCTTTCCATGTTTCTATTAAAACAGAATTAAAATGTGACTTGCCAAATCTAAATGTAGAACTGCATCTGCAGGGGACACAGCACTGTACATGACTGTGGCAGACAGGTTCTGGCCCAAAGCTGCCCTTTGTGCAGGGACTAGAGAGGGCAGATCCCCCCAGCCCCTCTGGAGCAGCAGCTGAGCTCTGGGTGTTTCTTTGTGAATATTCTAGAATTGATGCACCAAGTGCCCTGCACATCCCAGTGGAAAGATCCAGTATAAGCAATCTTATGGCTTTCTAATACCATTGAGTGGAAATTTTCAATCTACAAGCAAGAATTTATGTTGTTGAGTGTTTTGGGATGCCAAGTTTCTACACTCTTCTGTAACTTTACACTTCACCCTTGCCAAGTGTGACCTTTACAAGGGTGCAGATCTGAAAAGGATTTTCTGTCCTTGAGATCTATCTTTGTCAGGTCTTTGGGGAGGCTTTTAGACACAGTTATTGTTCTGGATTCTTTTAATTAAAAATGTGTTGAGGGCTGCCCATTAATTCCTCACTATTCTCTGTTGGCCTGCCCTATCCGATATTCATTGTGCACTGAGATTGTACCATTTAAATTTGGATCTCTGCAGCATCCCTGGAGCTGGTTCCTCTCCAAAAATGAGAATTATGTGGCTAATTTTGTGTGGTATCTTTAAATACAGGCATCTTGCAGCTCATTATTTTCTTTGAAGATAAAGGTTCCCTTCCATCTCTGCTCAGATTGTGAGGGTAGAACTGCAGGCAAACGAGTGCCTTTCAAAGGCTTGGGTGCTTGGGTTGTTTTGTTGGGTTTTTCCCCCTCACCATTGCAGAAAATGGCAAATTGTTGTTGCTGTTAGAAAGCAGATAATCTCCTCCTATAGCTGCAAGTTCTTTGTGTTCTTTTAATAACAATTGAAAAAGCTGGAAAGAGGGGAAATGGCTGCAGCAGAAATAACAGGGAAAGTTCACTGCTCCAAGTGCTGCTCCCTTGGCATTTGCACGTGTCAGAAGCTGCAGTGTTTCTTCTGGAAACCAGGGCAGAGGCCTGGGAGGTGTTTGCAGCAGATGCCCAGACTGGGGCAGAGCTTTGGGGAGCTTCCCTTCCCTCCTTGGCTTGTGAGCAGTGGGGGAAGCCTGGCAAGGGCAGGGGTTGGGGTTTGTCCCCTCTGTGGGGCTGGCACAGGGACAGGGAGGGAACACCTTGGTGCCCTCCTCATCCTCCCAGAAACTCTTGAACCTGGCAGCCATTCAACCACTGTTCTAGCCTCAAAAAACAAAATAAAGTGAGACTGTAGAAGTTAAATAAGTGTTTGGAGAGAGAGATCCTGCTCATGCCCTGTTGGGAAGGATGAAAGTTTGACAAGAAAGTCTCACAGATATGTGTGTGCCTGGTAGAAAGATTTTTAAATGTGGAGTCTGATGAAGGAATAGAGTTGGAAGCAAGTTTTGATATAGAAGAAAAGAATTGCTGAGCCAGTCTTACTGGATAACCAAGGAGGCAAAGGGGGTGTTAGTGAGAAGGGGTTTTTATGGCTTAGAGCAAAGGATAAACCCACCCCAAACAAGAAGATGTTTTTACCAAGCAGGAAGAGAGCACAGGCAAACAAGGCAGCAAAGCTGCAACTAGCAAAAAGGTCTCAGAATTTTCTACTATAAGAAAACTGAGAAACAACTTCTAGCTTAAACTTAATGTACTGACTTTCAGTGATTGGAGAACAGAAACATGAATATGGTAATTACAGTAGTTATGATAGGCTGTAGGTTAATAGTTAAGGTATAGATTGGTTCTACTGTATGAAGATGCTCAGTAAAAAAAAAGATTATAATGCACTGTAACCAAAACCAAAGGGTGTCCAGGCCTGCCTGCAGCTGGAGCTGACAGCTGTGGGCACAGCTCTGTCACCCACAACCCTGGACTGCTGTAACAGCTTGGATGGAATAAACTGCATTTTGTATACAACAAACTGCATTTTGGATACAATAAACTGCATTTTGGATACAATAAACTGCATTTTGGGTACATAAACTGCATTTTGGAGAGCCCCTGGAGTCCCACATCCCTCATTTCAGCTCTCACAATGCCCCACTGACAGAGAGGCTGGGCTGTGTCCTGTACCCCAAAGAATCCACATTGAGGGGAAGGAATGAGAAATCTCCTCGTGGCTCAGCTGTGAGAGGAGCCTCAGTACAGGTGAGATCATCCAGCCATGAACACAAAACCAAAGGTGCTCAGGCTGCTCTGCTTCCCACAGAACATCTCATTCATGTGTGCCTGTGTCCAGTTGTGCTTTCTGTTACTCTCAGCAGTTTGGTGAACAAAAATCTGCTTAAACTTGGCTGTTTCTGGGCTGGAGAGTGAGAACTATAAACTCCTTACTGCCAAGTAAGTGACTCCATGTGCCTCTTCTTCCTACCCTTTCACTTCTTGCTGTCTCTTCTGGGGAAGTGTAAATTGATCTGCAACCCAAAATATTGAAGATTTGTGAGTTGGGTTTGTATTTGCATAACTAACACAGCAATGAGTAAGAATTGTAAAGAGAAAGGAAAATGTTCTCTGTGTATTTTTCAGAGCAGAATTTGAGTTTCTCACGTAGTGTGAGAAACTAATGTGTGATCTTGGACCGTTGTGGGGTAATGGTTACATGCTGAAAGTTAATTTCATTTCAGAAGGGCCTTGCTGTGCTAAGAACTGCTCATTCCCACCGTTT